>PVKS010021933.1:0-34251 GCA_004027875.1 Aplodontia rufa | reverse complement strand
TTAGCTCTGCTACATCTCTTTTCAGAATGTCAATATCCTTGTACAGCTGATCTTTCATCTCCTGGAATTGATCCTTAATATCTCTGTAGATTTTGTCTCTCATCTCTTGAAATTGCTCTTTGATCTCTTTCCTTAATTCCTCTCTCAACTCTTTGATTGCATTACTAATCATAGTGTTGACACAATGCCTTTGGTTTTCCTCTAGGGCCCCAGCTATGGGATCCTTAGGTGGAGATGATTGGATTTGAGAGATATTTCCCCTTTTACTCATTTTTGAGTCAGAGAGCTTGTCTTTTATTTCAGCCTTGATAGTCTTGTTGTAGTAATTGGAGCTTCTTATGACTTTGCTTCGTTGTGAAGAGGAGTTATTTGGTCAGTCTAGACCTAGAGATGCCAGACAGTTCTGTGGGAATTGGAAGGCTATAAGCACCAATACTATTCTGTTCCAGTTGAAACCAAGTAGCTGATGATTAGCACCAATAGTGGCAGGTTTCTTTGAGAGAACCTCATTGTGTAGTATCGTACCAAGCAAGTAGCCGTTTTGAGGAGTTTCAGTTTCTTCAAGTGATGGGATCTCTCTGATTTTGGGGAGAAGGGTTGACTCGGAAGTCAAGGAAGTGAATTGGGGAGGTATAAAAGCACACCTATTACCAAGTATTGGGGAACTAGGGAGTGGTGTGGCGTAGGTTATTTTAATAGGACTGAGGAGTATGTAGGACTGGGGAGCTGATAGAGACTAGGGGTAAGAATGAGATAAAGAAGCTTAAATTAAGGAATTACCAGAGTAAATTGGAGAAAAGAGTAAGCAGTAGGGTTAACTAAGACGTAGAAACCTGAAGCAATAAGAACCAATCACCATTACATACACACCGATAAGTATTTACATCCACCTCCACCAGAATTCCGAGTTGGTCGTAAAGCAAGAAAGGAGCAGAGGAAATGGAAGGGAAAGAAAGAAGAGAAAAAAAGAAAGAAAAACAGCAACAACAACAACAAAAGAGAAACCTGAAAACCCACAGTAATGTTAAAAATTTCAAAAATCTTATTTTTCAGGCGGAATCCCGTTAAACAAAAACAAAAACAGAAACAAAAAACAACAACAACAAAACAAAACAAAACAAAAAAACCACCTCCAATAAAAACGCCACACTAGCTGTTACAGTTCTGAGAATTTCTGACCCTTAGATCCAGAGGTATGTATCATTTGGTGGTGTAATGAAACCCAGGATCAGGTTGGGAATTTTTCAGCGCTGAGCTTGTTTGGGGAGAAACGGATTGGTTGAGTCCGGTGGCCTGGATTTTCTTAGAGGATCTCCTCTGAAATTTCTGTAGTAAAGGGGTATTTGACTCCCCCTGGGCAGAAGCCTGAGTTGGTTGTTTCCAGCCAATCTACACTCCAGATATTTCTTGGGTCTGGGGCTCAGAAATTGTAGGTAGTCGAATTGCTCCTTTTACAGAGGCCGTGGGACTCTGATTGATTCAAGTAGAGTGGCTAGTCTGAGTGTCCCTTCCTCAGGATCAATGGTGGCCCACTCTGCGTGTCTTGTGAGCCCCAGAGGGCTCAGGAGCTATTTAGTGCTGTTGGCTAAGGACCTCAGGGAAAGGGCCAGGACTTTCTAGAGTTTTTGTGATTCTCTGATACAAGCACTAGAAGGGGACCTGCTTGAGGTGCCCAGGACTACACAGCCTTGGCTATGTGAGGAGCTCAGAAGCTTAATTGAAACCCAGGCTGCCCCATATATTCAAAGCTTCTTGTGGCCGGTTACACTCCAGGGCTAGGGGTGGAAGACTCGCCCCGCCCTCAGGGACACGTCACAATGGCGACGGCCCGCCGACTAGTTTGGTAGCAATCTCTCCCCAGCGCTTTCAGCAAGACTAGGCAAAGCAATGGGCTGTCAGTTCTCAGTGGTGCTTGGTCATGAAATTCAGACCCTTCCTCCGTTTCAGGTTGCAAGCCTTTGCCCGGCACTGAGAGGCCGACAGCGTGTTTTGCTGGGCAGGTCGCCCCACCCACCGGCAAGCGCACAGCTGCTAGCGCAGCTCGCAGGACCCGGTGTAAATTTGGTATTGAGCACAAAAACTATCTGAACTTAAATCCTAGTTCATATATATGAAGAGTGGTCCAATTAAGGAGTTGAAGGCCAGATTAGGGGATCTGATTAGGGGTAGCTTGGTCCCCTATGAGGAAGTTCCACTCCCACCCGGTGTGGGGGTGGCCATGCGTTTGGCACCAGCTTCCTCGTTTTTGTTTTGTTTTTTTTTGTTTTTTTTTGGTTAATGCTCTTCACTTTTCTTTTGGGGTTAAAGAATTAGCAGGAGGCAATGTTTGCCCGTTCTGGGAAAATCGTCCTACCGTGGGAATCCACGTGCCGAAGTGCAGCCTGAGCTGACTCTCGGGAGCTTCACGGGGTCAGTGTCTGTCGCTGGAGTAACCGCCATCTTCCTTCCTGCAAAATCATCTTTTAAATAAAAGTCATGAACCAATAACTATAACACAAAGGAATTATAAATGCTTAGTATGCATTTGAAAAATAACAGCTTTCTAACTATAAAAATTTCTCAATTAAAAATGTTAAAGTAGCAAATATGAAAAAAAATTAGGATAAACAGACAAAGGTTATCTACTAGTGGGACTGAAACAAGAACTCTTCTGAAAGGAATTTTGACACCATTAGCTAGAAGGCAATTACGCTTCAATACATATCAACATAGTAATTCTAATTCTTGGGTAATTAGTCTAAGGAAATAGTCTGAAATATGAACAAATATTTAAATTTCATAATCCAATTTATGGATTTTTTTAGTAGGAAAACATTTAAAATTCCCTACATATGATCATAGATAATCAATCATGATATGTAAGTAAAATAGAATATTATGCAACCTTTAAAATTCCGCTTATTGAGCATCCCTTTCACTGACTTTCCTTTTTTATTCAGAATTTTTAATTCCTTTAAATAGAAACAAAAACCTTTGGAAACCACTGAAACACCTGTTCATGTCTTTGTTTTTTCATGGTCATTCTACATAAAGCTTCCACGACACTTACCTGTAAGTTATAATTTCAGCATCTAAAATCCTTTCTCTTCATGAGAGCTTACATTTGTATTTTCCTAGTGTCTTGAGACATTTTGTTAAGCATAGAGTTCATTTTTTGAAATCTCTTGCAAAATACCACTATTCACTCAAGTCAATAACCAGGTCACAAATTTTAGGTATAAATCTTTCCACTATTTACCATTTGTCTTCACATTTAACATCATGTACGAACATCAAAAGATCAAGTAAGTCTTCTATCATATTTATAACAGCTTCGTGTTTTGAATTTTCTTGACTTAGTATGACTTCTTTGGATTTTTCAAACCAGACAACCATCTTTTAGGGTAATCCTTGTTTTATTATGGTGAGAAGTTGGGTTTGTGCCAATATACTGACATTTTGCCATATCAGAAATCAAAATGATTGAAGTAGTTTGGATAGCTTCTTTAAACCCCTGCATGGTCATCTCATGTATGAAAAAACTTTTCTGTGTTTAATCTTCAGATCTTCACAGATATCAATGTGTGCTTTCAAAGGTGTTAAATCATATTTTCTTAAAGCATCATTGATGCATTTTTCAAACTGATGGAATTATGACTATTTAAACACAGCTAACAATGCAAATACCACTTCAGAAATTCTGTCTGTGATCAGCAGACTTCATCACTTTTGGCTCTTAGTTGAGGCAGAACACCATGGGAGAAGGGCAAGGCAAAAGAAACACCAATTCATGGCATCCAGGAACCAGACAGCCAGAAGCAAAATTTAAAGGATGAAGTCAATTAGTTTAAAAATTCATAGGGAAAACTCTTTAAAAATATTTCAGATGTTAATTATTGCTTCCAGGTGGATATATATGATAGATATTTTTTCCTTGCATGCTCATAATTTCAATTATTTCCCAAATTTTCTGAGTACATATTCTTTTATAATCAGAAATAATTAGGATAAAAATATATTAAAATAAATGATAAAGTTAATCAAAGTAAATTGTTTAAAATGGACGTCCTGGTTCGTTTAATTTTCAGATAATTAAATAAATATGATATGTTGTATACTCCAAATAGTGACTTTCATGTATAACATCACAGAATAACTAAATTATGCAAACATAAATCAGCTTTTCTCTTATAATTCATAAGGCATTTCAGGTGTTACACTTTTATTAATTATTAACATCAATTATCATTTTATCAAAATATCTTAATTTTTTAGTTAACTTTCTTTTTATGTTCTTCTAAAGGAATGAGAGTATTCATTATACCTCCGATACCTTACACATGAGTTTTCATTAATTTCTTCACACTTCATTTTAGGTAAACTTCAATTGATATTTTAGAAATGGGTCACAGATTCACAAAACAGCATGTAACTGCTAAATTTTGCATCCAACTCTTAACACTAGGATTTAAACAGAAGTCTATCTTCAACTCTGTGCCTCACCCTCCCCTGAGCAGTCTCTCTACCTCAAAGCAAAGTGTGCTTGAAATAATGCAGGAATAGTAATTATTTGTTGGTTTAATATAATTTGTTTAATCACTCAAGGATGACTAAATTGCATTTTTCTCTCTCTTTTTATATTGATCTATAACACACTCTGTTTTCTACCTAATGGGCATTTGGGCACTAACTTCTTAGTGTCACTTTCCTGTCCTTTCATACAGGGTTTTCACCCTGTGGGTTCCCTGGCAGCCATCTCCCATCACTATGGTGTCCTCGCCTCAGTTTTGACACGACATCATTAGCAGCTGCACCACAGTCCTTGTTCAGGCTCAATAGGAGCACAAACGGACTTGGCAATGAATGCGGCCCAGGAGGGAGCTGACAGTGGAGGTCGCCTAAGGGACCTGCTCTCTTCTGAGCTCTATACAGTGCCTACTATCCCTCACCAAGTGGGGTACACTTCCAAAGGCTCACAAAAGCAGTGACTATACACCAGGCAATGAATGCCTTGAACTTGGCTCTGAATCTGATTTCTTATTTAACTGAGAGAGGTAGAAGAATAAAACAAAAACACCAATCAGCACACAGTGGCATCTCCTCATCCCTTGGAAACAATTCAGAAGAATTTACATTCTTTCTTGGTCACAGGCAAGCAGGATCTGCTGTGACTAAAACCCTTAGAGCTTCCTCTAAGCCCATATAATCAGTAGTACAACATGGGACACCAAGTTCAATATCAGTTTTTAAAAAACCATATAGGCATGTAAAATTATATACTTATAATATGCTGAGTGTAAAACCTAAAATATAAAATTATATTCATACTCCCAATGCCACCAACAAAATATTCGTATATAAATAAAGGTAAAAATATGCAATAAGAGAATTCATAATGTTAGGTTGATTCATGAATCTTAGTTGGTAGAAAGTGTCAAAATTTGCTTTATAGCTATATTACATATAATCTGAATGAATTTTTTAAATTTTTAAAAAGGTAGTATAACATTTTATCAAACTGCGGTGAGTACTCTACAACAGAAAGAAGAGCTCTTTTAAGTTGATAAAAGGAATAAAAATATTGTCACTCTATTGTACAATTACATTATAAAACATAAAATCATATTTCAAAAAAAGGATCTTTTTTTCTTTTCTTTGTTAACAAGAAAAGCATAAAGTTGCTATGAGGCGAGAGAGTCAAGGCACCTTGTTAAGCACCCAGTTCCCTGTTCACCACACACTGCTCAACCTCAGCCTGTGAGACAATGTACAGGAACTCAACAGTCCTCTTATATGGAGCCCTTCAATTTCTAAATAAATCTTTCAAATAAAAGCATACATAACTTCAAGGAAGGAAAAGGAAATAACAATACACATGCACAAACCATTTAACATCTAATCAGCATTCTTTGATCCACCAACACCCCTCATAATACCCCAATCCTGGCTATCAAAACACCTGACAATACTTTCTGGCTAGTTCAGGACCTTTGCCTCTTAATCAGGCTGTTGTTCCCATTAATCCCATAGTCCCCAACCTCCTTTTTACAGAGAACCATCAACACTGCTACTGATCAGAGGCTCCAGAACATCTTCCTGCTGAGCTCTATTAGAACTGCTCAATATCAATGCCTACTGAAGTCCTTAATTGATACCCCTTCTCAGCAGGAAGTAGTTTAAGAGACATCCTCAACCCTTCTCCCTTTCACCTCTTTTCCTATCCAATGAAAAGAAAAAGGCAGGAATGTTAAGTAGAACTTGACCTAGGCAATGCCATTTTGAATCTTATCCTCCATCTTAGAACAAGACCCACCTATCCTTATACCCCTGACCCACCTAATCCACAAACCCTGGACCTACCTCCACCTCCACCATAATTTAAAACCCTAAACACTCCATCATAAGAAACAACACATCCCTGACAACTCCCTAGCAATGCCCTTAATCTTTTTTGCCCTTAGTCCTCTATATTTACCTCCAGTCTGTAAGCAGTCAACAGGTCCCAGAATCTACTGGGTCTCCCCACCCACAGATTTCTCCCAATAAACCTATGTTACTGTTGAGCTGCCACCACTCTCCTATCTCTTTATTTCCTTCATTTGCTTTGACCCTTTTTATGTCACCAAATTCTGAATATTTGGCTTAATATTTAAACGCATCTGTCATTTACCTACCTTTATCTTCTTGGTAATTTTATCTGATCTCATCTCTAATACCATCTATATACTGAAAATCTGACTGACAATGGCTCCCAAACTTCTGATCATCTTCCCCAAACCTGATTCACACCACCTTCTTCATTACAGATGACAGCAAATATAGTCCAACAGTTGCTTCAACCAAACACTCAGAAATTATCCTGGATTCCCCTCTTTTTTAACACTTTCTATCCAAACATTCAAACCTTATAAACATCAGGTTAGTACAAT
The DNA here is from genome assembly GCA_004027875.1 of Aplodontia rufa. Classification (NCBI taxonomy): domain Eukaryota; kingdom Metazoa; phylum Chordata; class Mammalia; order Rodentia; family Aplodontiidae; genus Aplodontia; species Aplodontia rufa. Next base: position 27,343 of record PVKS010021933.1, on the reverse strand, counting down.
GGGTGCTAATGTTTCTTTTTTCCATTCTTGCACATGACCATCTCTTCTTGGCACAGCCATTCACAGCAATCTTGTCACAGCATAAGATATAAAATATACACTGAATATATAGGAGACAGGGATATATAATATATTCTCAAAAGTTTTAGGAAAATTGTGTATGCATATGCACATGAATTTATTTTCATCAGTTACTGTGTTATTCAGCTTTCCTTTGCTATAAAAAATGTCTGACACAATCAGCTGATAAAGAGAAAAGTTTTATTTTGGCTTACAGTTTTGCAGGTTCAGTCTATGATCAGTTGTCCCCATTGCTTTGGGCTTGTGGCAAGGATGCACATCACGATAAAAAAATGTTATGAAGAAAAATTGTTCACCTCATGGTAAGATAGTCAGCAAAAGAGAGGAAGAGGAAGGGAATGGAGTTCAAATCTTCCCTTCAAGGGCACACTCTTGAAGAACTCCCACTAGGCCCTACCTCTTAAAGTTTCCACCACCTTCCAACAGAAGCACCCTGAAGATCAAGCCTTTAATACATGAGCCTTTGAACTATATTAGACTTAGTTTTTGTACAGACCTTATGGAAATGAAATGATATCTTGTTTTCCACAATTTGTAGAAAAATTTAGCATTCTAGGTACTATTCTTTTATAAGCACTATTTTAAATACATCTGGTTTTTTATTTCCAGAAATATGTGTGCATGTGTGTGGACACGTGTGGAATGGAACGTGAAAGTAGCTGTGTACAAGGGGTAGAGCTACTGGGATCAACAATAGGTGAATTCCTTTCAAGTATATATACGTACTTTAATACCAGGTTTTTTCTTGTACCTATTTTGTAAATTTGAAATTATTTCTAAACAAGACTTGTAAAACGTTAGATTTGTCATTTATCTGAACATAGTCTGATAATCCATCTCAGAGAAGCCAAAGTCCTGACAGTGACACCCAAGATCTGTGCTTTCGCCCTCCCCTCCCCAGAACCTGTCCTCCACTTTCTCCCAGGAGACTCCCCACAAGTTGCACCTTTAGAGCCAAACTATCCATTTATATAGTTCAGTGGGCTCTGGGTTCTAGAATTCTGAACTTACTATTCCTTCTGCCAGTATACTCTTCCCTCAGATATCTGCATAGCCAGCCGCCTCTCTTCTGTAGGTATTTGCTTCTATGCCATTTGTCAGTGGCACCAACCTTCACCATCCTATTTAAAATAGGTGCAGTACTAAGCACCCCCTGCTTTCTGTCTGATTCCCTGCTTGCTTTGTCTCAATATCATATTCTTTAAACGCACTATATTACTTGCTTACATAGTTTAATTGCTGTGTCCCGTCCCTAGAATGGAAGCTTCATAGGGAAAGATTGTGTATCTTGTTCACTCTTCTTTCTCCAGAGCCTGGAACAAGCATTCAATTAAGTTGCTGAGAAATAAATTAATATTTCAGATTTTTAAGTATACAAATACTCATGAAATGTTTTTTTCCTCAACATCATATTTGTGATATTTATGTTGACACATGTTCCTCAAGTTCATACACATTCCTCCTCTAATTCCAGTTTTTAAACAATTTTTATTTTAGTTTTTCATGCGGCCCTTGTTGCTCTGAGACGTTGCTGTGTACATGGTGCTGGGGTTTGAACTCACATACTAGTGCATGCGTGGCAAGCACCGTAACCGCCAAGTCGCTGCTCCAGCCCCTCTAATTCCATTTTAATAGTATGTAATATGTTTTTTCTCTTAATCATGAATATTTTAGGTTATTTCTACTTTTCCCCTTCGCAATATTGACATGAACTTTCTTATGCACATACACACATATTAGCATACCTCAGTGAGAGTTTCTTCAGGGTATATAACTGGGAATGGAATCGCTGTATCTTCAAGTTGTGTGTGTATTATGACTTGACTAGGCGCTGTTCCTTGAAGTGATTATACCAATTTCCCCTCTCATTAGGAGATTCATACAAGTTTTCTTTGCTCTCAGCAAGAACTCTTAATGCTGCCAGACATTTTACTATTGCCCAATATGATTCTGAAGTATATCTTATTTGTACTTCCTTAATTAGTAGCAAAGGTAATTAATTACCTTAATTACTAGTAAAGTCAAGAAGAACTTATTTTTATCTCTTCCTATCACTGTATAAATTTACTTCAAATATATGGAATTTGTACTTTCTTTTAAATTTAAGGGATCACATTAAATTTTTAAGACACAGGAGAAATTTTTTTCTCTTTTGTTCATAATTTTTCATGGAATATATGATCTTTGTGTGCCATTTGCTAACATCCTTTGACTTCTCTATTTAACATCTCTGCAGAGGCCCCATGTCCATTTTTTAAAAAATCCTATGATATAATAATAGCACATATTTATGGGGTGAAAAGTGATGTTTTGATACATGTATACATTATGTAATGAGAAAATCAGGGTAATAGCATAGCCATCACTTTAAACACTTACCTTGTCTTTGTGACAAGAACATTCAAACTCCTTTTGTGGTATTTCCTTGACCAGGCAGTTCTTCCAATTAATTAGCTGTAGTGGGAAGTAGGAGAGCTGCTGCTGAGGAAATCTAGACTTTCAATTCTGGTAGTTTATTTCCCTCGAACTCATTCTCGCCAAGTCTGTTACTTCCCTTTCCTTTAGAGTGCACCTGCTTCAGAGGAGGGTATTTCCTTTTGTGGTAGTTGGGTTATAACAGGACTTCTCTCATCTTTCCCTCCCTGTCCACCTTGCTCTTTGTATCCTCTTTGGACTAGGACAGTGGGTCCTAAACAGCCAGATGTTGGTTTAGTTATTCCTCCCTTATTGATCCTCCAGTATCCATGGCATGGCTCTTCCCTGTCCAGAGTCTGCTCATGCCCTCACAACTCTATCCAACCAAAAGATCATGGATGAAGCTTTCTGGGTGATAATATTCAATCAGCAATGCTTCGTGCGTCAAGCCTGAATCAATAGGTTTTAACTCCCAGCTTTCCTTCATTCTCTGAACCTAATTTCACATTACTTGGCTTCATAACTTGTGCTGAAAGTTGTACTTTCAAAGCTACTTCTTTGGTTAATTTAAGTGTTTTTTCTCCATATATTTTAATTGTTTTCAGTCTTAATTGGATTTTTAAAATGAAATACAGTAAAATGTCCTAATTGTATTCAATGGTATTTAAAAAATTTTGAAATAAGTTTTTAAAAGGTAGGGGATAATAAAGTTCATGGTAGTGGTTGCCTCCATGTAATGTCAGAAGAATGGCATTGAGCAAGAGTATGAAAGTTGATAAAGTAGTGTGATATTCTAGTTTTAAGTTTTGTTTTGCTTCATTGCTTATTTTATTTTCATGTATTTTGTGCATATCAACTCTTAAAACAAACAAACAAAAATACATGCTTTGCCTATCCCTTCCAGAATAAAGAATCAGAGATTCACTGCTGAACAAAGAGGCACTGCCAGCTGAGAATACACAGGATGAAGGAGTTGAAATTCTGATGAAAAAAGAGACCAGAAGACAACATGAAGGTATAAGGAAGGATTGGAGAAAGATGACAGCCGCTGTCCTCTTGCAAGGATGGTCTCCATTGAACTTTTCAAGTGGAAGAAGGTAACCTGGCCCAATCTCAGAAATCATATAAAGACACAATGAAAAGGTAAACTAAGGGCAACTAAAGAACTGGGAAACAAAAAGAAAATATCAAGTATTCCATAAAGACAAATGGGATGATAGATTTGAGAATTGCCATTGAAATTAAAATAGCTTAGTTTTTTTTGTAGGTGTTGCTTGTTTTTTGTTCTTTGTTTTTTGAAATTGAATATTAATCCTCTTTGTAGAGGTAAAAAAAGTTCACTTTGTTGTTTCAGTTTCTTCTTTTTCTAAATTAATTTTTTCTCTGTGGTTTTCTTTTTTCTTCTAGAGATTTTTACAATTAGGAATTCTATTTCAGTTCTTCTTGTGGTGGATATTAAACTGTCAGTAAAATATCTTTCTTTTTTTATTAGCACACATTTATTTACTAACCAAAGGGATGATCCTAGTTAAACCAACACTTTGAAATAACTGCATGTAAAATGTTTGTGATAAAGATAATTGAACATAGTAATGAAAAAAAAAGCAGTATGGAGATTTGCTCATTGAACTGAGCTGCTTCATTCTTACAGCTAATTCCCATCCAAAAGGATGATGGAATTTTTATTATAATTTTTCGTAGACCCAAGAACAGGTGACATTGCTCATGACACATTTCACCACTAACTTCCCATGTTTCAATTTTCTTGTTACTGTGCTTTCCTTCCCATCCCACTTCTGATGTTAAACCAAGGCGCCATCAACAAAGTTGCAGACCGTCCGAGTTTTTCTGCCATCTGCTGTCGTTTCTTCAAACTTCTCTCCTAGGGTTCCAGAAAACTGTTGTTTTCAAAGACCTTTCAGTATTTATGTTGAGTTTCTGACCATCAAAAGTGATGATGCAATCTGGTTTGGCCATTCCACTCATCCTCCCTATAGTTAGTCCCACTTCTAGTCCCTTCATGTCATGATCAAAGCCTTTGCTGTCCACCATCATGCGCCATCTTCCTTCCAGCTGCTGAATGGTGGCCGTGGTGGGCACGGGCTGGTGGGTGTACTCTGAGAGAGGAGCTGGAACGACGTGGGCAGCATGCTCTAAAATATCTCTTTCAGTCAGTGTTGGGCATTAGTCAGTAGCTAAGCAACTCCCACAAACCAAGTAAGGAATTTTTTGCAAATTTTTACTCTGTAGTTCCCCTATCTCACAAACCAAATCATGTGGAATTTGTTTTAATATTTTCACACCTTATCATTTTCATCCACCACAGGCCATTCTCCACTGTTGTAGCAAACATTTCAGACTAATTATCAGCAGTGCCTTGAATTTACCCTTCTGTGGTCATCTCTCCCTCTCTTCCTCCCTTCCTTTCCTTCTTTTTCCCTTTGTGGTTACTGGGGATTGAACACAGGGGATTTCTGCATGCTAGGCAAACACTCTACCACTGGGCCACACCCTCAAACCTGTCACTCACTTTTTCTTATTTCAGATATCTACTTTCTCAGCTGGGCACAGTAGCACACATCTGTAATCCCAGAGGCTCAGGCAGCTGAGGCAGAATCATCACAAATTCAAAGCCAGCCTCAGCTAGCCTTAGTGAGACCTTAAGCAACTTAGAGAGACCCTGTCTCAAAATAAAAAATAGAAGGGTTGATGATGCGGCTTAGTGGTTAAGCACCACTAGATTAAGTCCCTGGTACCAAACCAAAGCAAACCAAACAAAACAAAAACCTACTTTCTCAGTTGGGTTCATTTTTTATTTGGTCAGAATACATATCAGAGTAATTTTTTCTCTTCATCATAGCAGGTACCCAAGTAAGTATTTGAACAATAATAGATACTGGAGGGGTTGTGGAGAGATAGGCATACTAGCACACTGCTGTTGGAACTGCAGACTGGTACAGCCCCTCTGGAAAGCAGTGTGGAGAATCCTCAAAAAACTAGGGATGAACTCACCATATGATCCTGCTATTCCTCTCTTGGGTATTTTTCCAAGGGATTTAGAATCAGCACACTACAGTGACATAGCGAAATCGATGTTCATAGCAGCTCAATTTATAATAGCTAAATTATGGAAACAACCCAGATGTCCCTCACTGGATGACTGGATCCAAAAACTGTAGTACATATATATCATGGAATTTTACACAGCAATTAGAAACAATGATATTGCAGGCTTTGAAGGTAAATGGTTGACTATGGAAGAAATTATGCTGAGTAAAATCAGCTTAACCCAGAGAACCAAGGGTCAAATGTCTTCACTCATCTGTGGAGGCTGGAGCTAGACTCTGGCCATTGAGAAAGGAGGTCTATTATCATGTGTTAAATCCAGATAAGGTGTAATGTCATACAACCTAAGGAATTTGTAGAAATGTATTGGGAAGGGGGGGAAGGGATAAGGGTTGGTAATTGGGGGGGGACTGTTGGGGATATATCTAATTTTCAGAATTTATATATATATATTATTTCATTAGAAGCTTGTTTGATTGTTCAACAAATAAATTTCTGATTAAAAAAAGAAATGGGTGTGATTGAAAACAATGAATAATGTTTTGGATAAGTAAAAGTCTCTTTCTCTAAGATTTACTGTTTTTAATATGTTAGGCTGGGGATCAAACCCAGAGGCTCACAAACGCAAGTGTTTTACTTTTGAGCTACACCCCCAGCCCTGCTTCATTTTAAAGTACTGTTGTATTATTACCATGCAAGTTTTCTGACATCAGTTTCATGCTAATTCCTTTAATAGGCTTTTTTTCCCCCTTGGGAGAACGTGTTAGATTTCTCTTTATTAGTGAAGAGCAAAATACTGTAAGGATTTCCCCAAATTTTACATTATTGTTCCTCAGTGCTTCTTGGCCACTTCCACTTGAAGAGTTCCAATGACTTTTGGTTCAGGAAACATTTATTTTATTACCTCTTGGATTAGTTTCTTGTCTTCCTTCTCTCTTTTCAATTCAAACTAATATGAAACAGTTATTGAATTTCCTAAAACTATCCTGTGCTCCCTTAAAATTTCTCTAATACTCTAATAATTTGTCACCCAAATCTAACTTCTTTATTAATATTCATCTTCTATTGACCTGAACTTTTAAATCTATATTTAGGGAAAGTTCTTCTATTTGTCTTCCATTTTACTAATCTGTCCATCAATGAGTTACATGCACCACTGAATATTTTATTTTGGTAATTTTTTTTAAAGAGAGAAGGACAATGAGAGAGACAGAGAATCAATTTTATTTAGATTTTCATGTGGCTTTCATAGCTCCATGACTTTATTGTGTATGTGGTGCTAGGTTTCAAACCCGCATCCTTGCATATGACAGACAAGACCTGGAACTGCTGAGCTACCACCCCAGCCCCTAATTTGGTGATTTTTTAGCCAGGATATTTTGGGGGGCTCCATTTTCAGGGCAAACTGCCTTCATGTAACAAGTTGGTTCACTCGACCTGCAAATCTTTCTATGGATATTGTGGAACTTGTTTTTAAATTCCTGTATCTTCCAGCATCTGTTTCCTCTAGATGAATCTTATCTTCTTCTCCCTCTTCTTGATTTATTTTGCTATTCTATTGCCCTTTTGATGAATTTTACGTATTTTAATGAATCAAATAGTTATACAAGGCTTGTCAGGAAAAACAGTTTACTCCAAAATTGTTTTGATTTTTGCTTTCATATTGCTATAGGACATATTATGACTTTCCTCCATTTTTCCAGTTTTATGTTGTTTATTATACCCTATTATGTAAGAGCAAGACACAGCTCTTTCAAGCACATAACCTGCACAACTAATTCACTCACACTTCCTATACTCTTCTTCTCCAACATAGTTATCTCACAATTTTGGTTACATCAGCAGTCAATACTTATATTGCTGTTAATATTTAAGAACTAGTAACAGCTAAGCATTATAATTTGAGTACTTTTCCTTTGGTACTCAACTTTTGTTTTCCTTGGAGCTAATGCAACTTTCTTAGTTTTACTGAGCATTCTACATGCTTCTCAATAATTTGTCACCCAAATCTAACCTCTTTATTAATATTCATCTTCTGTTGACCTATCATCTACTTCTTGGTCTGTTGATCTATCTATCGATCCACCTGTTTTTAAAGGTAATATAATTGCACCTACTGCTTGTCAGGGAATTATTCAAAGATATAGATTCATTTAAAGTTCCCAACAACTTTAACTAGCAGGTATAATATTATCTACATATTTAATATGAGACAGAAAGAGAACAAATCCACTACATATGAAAGAGAGTTTTTTCAAACCCAAGTGATCATAGTCTATGCTCTTAAAACCCCATCCCATGGTATATGACCTGTTGTGAGGCACTCTCTCAATTCTACCACTTAAAAGAAATCTCTTAGTTTCTGCCCCGTTCGACTTCAGCATCCCTTCATCACCACCATGGGGACTTCTTTTGCCTTTCTTTAATACATGTTTCCCTAATTATTGGGTCTGATGATTTCATTATTCCTGGTTATCTCTTTGCTTTCATAGAGCACGTCCTGCACTAACTTCCTAAGAAAGGATGCATGGGCCCAAGTTTTTAAGACCTCACATATCTAAAGAGGACTTTTAGCTTATGTTCCCTCCACCTGTGAGTCTGGTTACATAAAATTCATGTTGAAAAGCATTGCCCTCAGAATACTGAGCCTATTATTCTATTACATTGTCTTCCAACATTGCTGTTTACAAAGATAATGTCATTGTAATGCTCCATGATTTGTTTTGAATCTATTTCTTCCCTCACTTGAAAGCAGTTAGCATCTTTCTCTTTGTTTTAAGCATTTTCAAATTTTGAAACCATGTATGTCTATGTGAGAATATTTTCATCTATTGGGATATCAGTGTATCTTTAACCTGGAACCACATCCCTGTTTCATGCTTTGAGAACATGAAAACATAAGAAATCAAAAAACTTCAGAAGTAGTTACCACTAATAACCTTTGAGAGATTTTTAATAAGTTTCGGAATGCAAAGAACTCTTTTTAATTTTTTAAATTTAATTTAAAAAAATTTTTTGGAGAGAGGGACAGTGTGAAAGAGAGAACTACAGAACCAATTTTATTTAGTTTTCTTATGACTTTCTTTGCTCAGACACTTTATTGTGTACGTGGTACTGGGGTTTTAATTCGCGTACTCATACATACCAGGCAAGCACCCTAAGTCCTGAGCCACTGCTCCAGCCCACCAAAGAACTCTTAAGAGTTAAAATTTGGAAATAAGAATTGAAGATAGAAGAATTGAAAGACACAACAGAGGAACTTTTGCTTGAATCATTGCTCTCATTTCTTCTTAAAATGTTTCTTCTCTTTCTGGAACATCTCTTATTCAACTAATTGGAAGCCTTGTGACATATGAGATTTACTGTCTGTAGCTTCACTTTCATTGTTCCTTATCAAGTCACAGCTTAAGTGCTAGCTCTCAAAATTTTTGGTCTCAAGGTCTCTTTATGTTCATAAAAATTATTGAGTACTCTAAAGTGATTTTCAGAAGAATATGAAATGGAAGAGGAAAGGAACATTGTTTCAGCAAAAGACCAAGTTCAAAAGAAATCCTTACCCCAAAGCAAAAACTGAAAGTATGGTGAAGTGTGGGGTCAAAAATTGAAAATGACAAAAAAATTTAAGATTTTTCACAAGCCTCACATTGCTAGATCTTACAAGAAAATTTAAGGAATTAAGACCTTTGTACAAACAATGCAAAGGTTTTCTTTTTTGGAAGTGACCTAATCCTAAACAGATTTTTTGGAGGCCTACTGTGGCTGCAGTCTGGAGGTGAGTTAAAAGGCAGCAAAGCTGGAAGAAGAGAAGTTCCATCAGGGGCCCTGAAGTTATTCAGTTAAGATGAAATGGCTTGAGTGTGGCAGCTGGCAGGAGGTCAGAGGGAAGTAAATAGATCTGAGAGGTATTTAGGAGACAGAATCATCGTAACCAAGTGACTGATTGGATGGCAGACAAGACCCTTAGATAAGTTAAGGATAATCTGCTAATTTTTGCTCAATCAAATGAGTAAATTATGACTTTTTCACTGAAATATGGAAGGGACAGTTTTCAATGGTTATTTTTTGTACATGAATGTGTAATTATATCAAATTACCAAGGACTCCAAATATCTATTATTACTTAATAAATAACATTTACTGAATATTTATTTAAGCCCTGTTATAAATGACTTATATACATTAACTCATTTGTTTTCTATAAGAATCTTATGAATTAGGGACTGTTATTACTCTTATTTTACATTTAAAAGAACAGAGGCACAGACTGGCTAAGTAAGCTATCCAAAACACTCAGCTGCTAAGTTTTGGGGTAGGAATGTTAGAAGCTGACTCTACACAATGCACTGTTAACCACTATCTATGTCATTCAACTATGTTCACGTGTTTTCCTGGCAAGTTTGGGGATTAAAAGCCAATAAATTGATGCGGACTCCATTTTCTACACTGATAATTTAACATTTTATGTCTATTTGATCATCAACTATTTATTGAATTTTGTCTTTATCAGGCCCTGAATTAGATAAATACACAACTCTGAAATTTCTAATTCATACCCTCAAATTTATCAGCCTAGTGGGGGTCAGACACAAGTAAAAAGACAATGACAGGATGATTTGACAATTAGGTTCATCTACAACGGGAAACAGAGAAGGAACCACTAAATTAGATTGCATTGGAAGTTCCAGACTGGCCCAGGAGACAAAGAAAGAATTGTATTTTACTGGAAGTCACATATATGAAGAAAAGGAGTAGGGAAGCTGGGAGACAAAGAGTCACAAGTGTAGAGGAAGTGAGGCCATTGAAAATATAAAGGAAGTTGGACAACTACATATTGTACTATGTAGATATTTCCAACATCCTTCATGTCATGGCATTCATTAAAAAATTGAAGCTATTAATATGGAACCCTGGTTGCCTGCAGATCAATAGGTATATGGGTCAGAGATAAGATGACTCTGAGATCCATGGTAATATGTGGCTGTGGAGATGTGTGGGGAGAAGGACAGCTTGTCATCCTTTTTGAATTTTGATTGGTAAGAAATATATCTATCTACAAATATAAATACAAAATTTACATTTTACCAGGTTAATAGATTAAAAGGGGTAGAAAATATTTGTTTAATTTTAAAAAGCTCTCATTCAGTCTTTTCCTTCTGACTAATTATCAAAAATAACCACTTGCTTTTAAGCAATTTAAATTTGTCAACTTTTAAGTGATTGACCAAAATGCCTAATAATATTTCTCATAATGTTTCTTTGGCATGCTCATATGTTATTCATAACAATCAGGATTGAACATCCTCAAAAACTCCAAAAACTGGATTGCATTATGGAAAATTCTAATCATCTGAAAAATCTTGACCTTAACAATTTTGTTTCTAGCTAATTGGCAAAATTTTATGAGCAAGTCATTAACAGAGATCCCCACCTGCTTCTCTAGGGAAATAAGGACAGGATGGATCTCAAATTCAGTTGATAAAAGTAAGGATATAAATGATGTGTCCAGAGAGGAAAAAGAAGTATAAATGCCTGATTTGTCTCTGAGGAAGTTGCAAAATCGTCCCATATCTGAGGTCATCTTGTCCTTGGATCTCAAGGACATTTTTCTTTCTCAGCTGAAAGCTTGGCTTCCCATGAGGATAGTTGAGCATAAAATCATAGAAATGACAGATGGTCTCACTCAATCTCTTCGTTTCACAGCTGCAAACGAAAAAAAAAAAAGAGAGAGATTGCTCAAATAGGTTAAAGAAATAGCCTAAAGTGATTGTAAACCTTGACTACAATGCAGGTCTCTGCATAAAACCCTGCACTTGTGAAATTGTCATTGGACAGAATAAATAGGCTGGGACAATTCTCCACACATACACCAGCTACCTGAGAATAGCTAGGTCCAAGGTAGTGTTCAGTCCACAGTTAAAAGGTGGCCTTTGAGAAAAGGTTCCATGGGTTGAATTAATTGGTTATAAACAGAAGTTTCTGTGTACAAATAGGTTAGTAAGATGGAAAGTTGGTTTTACTGAAGAAGTCTGAAGGCCTTTTTCCCTGTAAGAGGGGCATGTAAAAAATACTATACAACCAAATCTCCATATCCATGTATTTCACATCCATGGATTCAACTAACTGTGGATCAAAACTATCTTTAAAATTCCATTGTTGCTGATATGTGCTACATAGTCATGCCTAAAAATGGTTGTATCTGTACTGAACACATGCAGATTTTCATATTATCATTCTTTAAACAATATAGGAAAAAAACTATTTATATGGCATTCACATTGTATTAGATATTGCAAATAATCTTGAGTTGATCTAATGTATATGAGAGGGTACGCATAGGTTATATGTAAATACCATACCATTTTATATAAAGGATTGTTGGAGAAATACTTTTCTTGATATTTTTTTTTTTATCTCAGAGTTCAGCAAGTATTTCCTATAGAGTAAGTCTTTTATGTGACTGAATTCAGTGTTTCAGAAACATGTGTTTCAGAACATTTAGAGTAACCAGGGAACTCCTGGTGTGTAGGAGAAGGTGGGCAGCTGTGGGACCATCTGGTAGCATTCTATGCTTGGAAACTTCTTGAGTGAGGGTGGGAGGGGATGGCAATCTTCAGGACAGGCTTGCCAGCTTCTAATTATTTCTCCTGCATCCTGTATTCACTTTATCAGTGTCCTAAATGTCCTACGTTAATCATTTCCCTATAAATTATAAAAATTCAACAGAGTTACTTTTTAAACTTCATGTGGATTATGTGCTTTTATTTTCTCAATATAGCTGTTCTACGTTTTGGATATAAGAAATGGCTGAAGCTTTTATTTCTAGGTGGCCCTTCTCAGAAGGAACAAAAGTCCCAAGGAAAGTCAATCCTATCTTAATGTATTCAAGCATTCTCACATGAGCAACAGTGGAAAAGGAAGCTGCCTCTCTTCTTTGAAAAATCGATGTTTTAACTAGATAGAAAGAATAAAAAGGACATAAGAGGGATGCCTGGCATATAGTACCAGATGAATAGAGATTTCTTCCACAAACTGTAAGTGCAGGAAAGATATTTTCTTTAAACCTTGTAGTATATTATGATTCATTTACTGATCATTGAATCAACCTGCATCCATTGAGATTGAGGCATTCCTGGCTCTCACTTTGATGTTAAGAGTGTGAAAATAATCATGGCAACTGAGGTAATATAGTGTTTACTTATTTTCATATTGATTATTTATTCATTTGTTTACGTATACATGATAAAGTTGTTCTAAAATGAGCAGCTACCTTTTATATACACTAATACATGATAAAATAAAAATAAGTAAAGGATAGGTAACTGTAAACAAACTAATGTATAAAATTGAACTCTCTAGTAAAAAAAAAACACCAAAAATAGATATGCCGGGATAAACTATAAGGAAAGTACATCTATATATTTAAAAAGTTACAACTTGGGGCTGGAGCGGTGGCTCAGCAATTTCGGCACTTGCCTGGCAAGCATGAGGACCTGGGTACACCACGTACACAACTAAGTGTTGGAGCAACTAAAAACTAAATAAAGTTGTTTCTCTCTTTCTCTGTCTCTTTCACTGTCCCTCTCTCTTAAAAAAAATTACAACTCATTTAAATCTTACATATATTTTTAAAATCCATTTACAAAATTAGAGTAAATAAACAGGAAGAAACAGATGCAATCCACACAAATTATGGTGATTAATAATTTTTACAGATAAAAGACTCTCATAAATCATAATAAAAATTTAAACACTCATTCAAATGGGACAACAGGAGAAGAATATGAAAGGAATGACCAGAAATAACCTCAACCCTGGTGCTAGTTTTAGCATTATACAATTTTTTGCTAATTTTGGTTTGCCTGTCAAATAATCATCTAATATTTATGACTAGTTTGTGATTATAGTCTAATTCATATGGACAGAAATCTCTATTCACGGTCAAGGTATTACTTTCAGTCTTTCATTTGCTGGCCATCTTTCATCACATATTTTCACAAGGTTGTTTTGAAGCTCATATCCCCCCTCACTTACATGTTATGTGTGAGTGCGCAAACATAAGCTACATATACTAGCACCGTACCTGACATATATTAAGAGCTCAAAATAAATATTCTCTGTCTTTCAAGCTTTGTCTTAGGCAAGAGTAGTATTAGTTAGTGCAGAACGAGAACTCTGCAAAGGCTACATAGTTTAAGGAGAAATCATCACAAGGAATTAGGTCTATCTTAAAGAAATTAAGATACATCCAGTATCAGAGGCAGCTGGGACTGAAAAGGGAAAAGCAAGAGAACTCTCCCTGATTAGCAGCAACAGCAGAGGTTCTCTGACAAAGAGCGATGGAGGCAGGACCTTTCTAGGCACACCATTCAAGGATGTTGCAGGTGCTGTAGAAGGGCCCAAGTTCTAAACTTAGAATGGTATAAACTTGAACCTTGGAATCAGATGAACCAGGATCAGACTCTTATCTCCTCATGAGCACTAGCTCCATTGATTTCTCCTCTATGTATTTCAATTTCCTCATTTATAAAGTAAGAACACTAGAGCCTTCCTAATTGGATTGTCACTAATGCTAGAGAGCTGCCAGACACCGACTCATGATGCACTGTCAATCAATTTTTATCATCTTCCTACATCCATGTTGCATATGTGATCATAATATCAGATTTTAAAAAAGATAAATTAAAATAGAATATTCAGGTTAGCAAGTATAAATGGCAGGCTCTCATATAGCCTTTCCCAAAGTAGAATACTGCTTCTGCAAGAAATTTGCTGAAAATGCCACTTCCAGTTAAATAAGTCTGATACATGTTGTGAACTCTTTCCTCACTTATAGATTATGTACCCTCCCACACACATACATACACCTATTAAATGCATTTCTATGTCTCATAGTAAGATAACCTGACTAATGTAGTTTAATCCAGCAACTTCCAATTCTCAAAATTATTTTAATAATAAAATAGGGAAGGTTATTATGATATCATTAAAATCTCACAAAAGTATTTTTCTGTAAAACATGTTCTCAGAAACATCATTCTCTAATGATGCAATTTCAGTCTTGGATTAAAAACATAATTCTTTGGCTGGAGCAATGGCTCAGCAGTTGGAACACTTGCCTGACATGTGCGAGGACCCAGGCTCAAACCCCAACATCACGTACACAAATAAGTGTCAGAAAAACAAAAAACAGTTGAAAAAAATAAGTAAAATTGATTCTCTTTCTTTCTTTCTTTCTTTCTCTTTCTCTCTCTTAAAAATAAAAAGCAATTCTTGGGCTATTTTCCATTTACAAAACATATGTGACATTATCATGATGAATTTGGAAAATTTTATTCAATATTTACTCATAAATATTCAATAGATATATGTGTGCAATCGCTAGTTACTGTAAATTGGATATATGAGAGCCAGATCTTGACATAACAGACATTAAAGTCTAGCAGAGAAGGCAGAAGCTTACAGAAAAGTCAAGTGATATAATGAAGAATATAGCATTCTGTGAGAGGATATTCAAAAGATAGAAGGCACATATTATGCTGAGATAACTAAGAAGTTACGAAGTTCTTTATTAAAATATATTATGTAGAATTTTTAAAACTGTGAATTACATGTATTATAATACAAATACCTTATGCTGTGGTGTGGATCCAGAATGCCCCCAAAGGTCCACTGTTAAATTCCAGTTTGTGGTGCAGTTAAGAGATGGTGGAACCTTTAAGACGAGGAGAAGTTTTCAAGTCTTGGGGAAAAGCCATTGAAGGAGATAAGAGGATGCTAGCCCCCTTTTCTTCTCTTTAACATCTTCTCCATGAGGCAAGCGATTTTGCATTGCCACATGTTCCCCACCATGATGTGCAGCCTTGACACCAACCCAAAAGTCATGGGGCCAAACAACTATGGACTGAAATCTCTCTAAGTCAAAATAAATCTTTTCCCTTTATAAGTTGCTTAAGTATTTCTTCTAGTGTCTTGAAGGCAACTGACATACTGTATTTCTGTACATCTGATCTACTTAATATCCCATGATAACATACTTCCTTAAAAAAAGGATAATTTTCCATTTGAAGTTAACAAAATTTACTCAGAGTACTTCCAAATCGTCCTATCCACATCACTGTAACAACTCTCACAATGAAAAATGGAGACGTTAGCAAGAAAAGACACAGGAAAAGTTTGATGAATTTCTTATCAGAGGTAATATTCAAATATTTTTATTTTTTGTATAATGATTGAAATTTCATGATTCTTCATTCTCCCATTTAGACTGAACCTCTTCAAGGTATAAAAGCAGTAATAGTGAATATATTAGATAAAGTATTCTCTTTGTAACTGTGAAGATGTGAAAACTGCAGAAAGTCTAGTGCAAATCCATTTATCAACATCCTTACTAAATAAGATTTTGCTAAAACTCACTGTCTTTATCACTGAACACAACCTATTTACCTACTTCTCTAGGGACTTTTTTAATTTCTGGAAAATGAAGTTATTTCTTTTCTCAATGACATAGAATAGAACAGCAGAGCAGAAGTTGCACATATGCAGTAACTTGGGAAATAAAAGTATTATGTGGCACTATCTTTTCTTCCTACAAAATTAAAATGAGTTCCACATGCAAAAAAGAAAACAAAGATGTCTCATGAGAATTGAGTTCAAGGAGAATTATCAGAGAATGATGAACACATAGAATGTTTCACAACTTTAATTAATGGTCACTTCATTCTATTACGTACAAATTTAAACTTCCCAATAATGAATTCAACATGTAGCATCATCTCTGATGATGTGGGTCCTTCAGTTAGGTCAAAGGTTTTTATAGTCTATAATCAATAGTCAACATTGGTTTTATCATCTGCATTATTTTTCTTTCAAAAAATTCTTCTTTGCATGCTAGAAAAATGATTTTTATAAAATTAAACATTTATGTGCAAAAATCTGCTGCAGTAAGCAACTAGTCATAAAACAATAAAGAAAATACGTAACAGGTTACTGGTAAAGATATCTTTAAATGTTCTTAACGTGAGCCAAATGATCTTATTATGAAATTTAATAAAAAATACTTAATATTTAAAATAAGAGGTAAGGGCTGGAGCGGTGGCTGGTCACTTGCCCGGCCTGTGCAAGTACACAGGTTCAAATCCCAGCACCCACATACACAACTAAGTGTTAGAGCAACAAAAGCCATGTGAAAAAACTCAATAAAAATTGATTCTCTCTGTCTGTCTGTCTGTCTCTCTCTCTCTCTCTCTCTCACTGTCCTTCTCTCTAAAAATAAAATAAAATAAGAGGTAAGTGCCAATGGCAACGGTTAACAATAATAGGAAAAAAATCTTTCATAGGTCAAGCCAAAAATATAAACTATAGAAAACTTTGGGACATTAACAGAAAATTGCTAGGACTTCTCAAGTTTCTGCTTGCTTATTTTAAAAATATTTTAATTTTTAAAACTGTTTTCATTAATATCATACATAGAGAAAAGAATATAATGTATATCTATTTGCTTGTTTATGTGTGTGCTTGTGTGTAGTGTAGAGAAGAGCAATCTTAAGGATCATTTTTAATTTAGAAATAAAATAATGCATCCTGAAGTAATTTATGAGTCAAAGAAATCTTTTTTTTTAAAAAAGAGAGGGACAGTGAGAGAGACAGAGAAAGAGAGAAACAATTTTATTGAGTTTTTCACATGGCCTTCATTGCTTCAACACTCAGTTGTGTATGTGGTGCTGGGGTTTGAACCCGGGTCCTCGTGCTTGCCAGGCAAGTGCCGAAACCGCTGAGCCACCGCTCCAGCCCCCAAAGAAATCTTAATAGAAATTAAAAAGTATTTTAAATATGTGCAAATAAAATGACACTAAAAGTTGTGAAATATAATTTTTAGTGATCTCCTTGGAGAATATTTTTATTTAAATCCTTATATTATAAAAGAAGAAATACTTCAAATCAGTAATCTAAATTGACATTAGAAGAAATTATGAAAATAAAACAGAAGAAGGAAATAATAAAGAATGGAAAACAACAAAATAGAAAATAGACTTTTATAATAAAAGGGAAATTTTTAGTTCTTTGAGAACATCAATAAAATCAATAAACTTTCATCCACATTGAGCAGGAAAAAAGCAAATAGAAATTATCATATGAATAATGAAACGGATATCATTGCAGACCCCCTATACATGAAAAAACTATAAGAATAACTCAAACCATAAGTTTAAGACTTAGATGACATAGTTTCTTGAAAGATCCAAACCACTACAACTCAATAAATGAGAAACAGATTAAGTATGTAGTCCTATATCTATTAACAAAGTAAAAAAATTTTTTTTAAAGAAGAGCAGTGAAAGAGAGAGAGAGACAGAGAGAATCAATTTTTATTGAGTTTTTCACATACTTTCGTTGCTCTGACACTTAGTTGTGTAAGTGCAGTAACTGCAGAGCCATTGCTCCAGCCCCCAACAAAGTAAAATTTTGAGTTAAAAACTTTCCAAAAAATGTAAAACCTTGATGGCTTCACATAGAAATTCTAGCAAATTTTAAGAGAGAAATGATAGCAATTAAATCTAATATCTGTTATGGTTTAGATCATTAAAGTCTCCAAAGGCCCATTTGCTTAGTCACCAGCCTTTGGCACTATTGGGAAGTGGTGCAATCTCTAGGAGGTAGGACCTCTATAAGGAAGTTATTTGGGATATGCCCATCAAGGGGATGTTGAGAACTTGGCTTTTTCTCTTTCTTTGCTCCTAGTCACCATAAGGTGCACAACTTTGTTCCATTCTGCATTCTCTGCCAGAATGTTCTGCCCATCACAGGCCCAAATCAACAGGGCAAAATGATCATGGATCTCTGAAACAAAGTAAATCTTTTCTCCTTTTAAATTGATTATGCTAGGTATTTGTCACAGCAATGAAAAAGCTAACAAGACATACTACAGAATGTAAACTAGGAAGCAGCACGCTGAAACTCGTTTTATAAAGCCAAAATAAATATGTACCAAAAGCCAGAAAAACATTGTAAGAAAAGAAAATAGTAGAACAATATGTCTTATGAACTTAACAAAAATTCTCTACCAAATAATATAAAACAAAATCCAGCAATACATAAAAATGGATGATACATTTTTTAATGTAGTAGGGTAAAGTGTGTCTTCTACTCAAGAAACGTGATATCAGTAACATGGTGGAATGTGAGCTTTCAAAACTTATGCCTCAACAGAAACCCCAATTTTAATGATAACCCAAAATGAAGAGCACCATGTGAGAAACCAAGTATCCAGCACTGCTATGATTGGATATTGTTTGAGCTTTACCCCCCAAGGGTTTGTGTGTTGGAAACATGGTCCACAGTGTCTCAGTTTTAGGATGGTGTACAATCTTTAAGGCTTGAGATCTAGAGTGGACTTATGTCAATTGGGATGTGCCCTTGAAGAAACCAGGGGACTGAAGTTTTGCTCTTCCTGTTTTGCAATGTGATCAATCTCTCACACAAGTCTACAACTATGATACCATCTACTGTTAGGAACTTAACAAAGTTCCTAACAAACGAATTTGCCTCACTGATCTTAGACTTTCAACCCCTAAAACTTTGAGCTAAATAAACTTCTTTTCTTTACAAGATAGCTTCCTTCTGCTATTAAATTATAGTAACAAACAATGGACCAAGAAAATCAGAGATTCTAGCACCCCACTGGATATCAAAAACACAAAAATACACCGGGGGGGGGGGCAAGAAAAATAGTTTCACTTTACCTGCACTTGACCTTCACCTCAAGGTGACACAGTTCAATTTCAAGTGGGATCCCCCACCCTATGATTTCTCTCATGAGGGAAAGTGAGAACACAGTGAATATCCATCTATACAAGAAGCTACTCAAGATGCTCGTTTCTTTCTTATCCAACCCAAAACAATAATGGAGTCATCTGGAAAGGGAAAACTAAGAACAGGGAAAAGGTGTAGGGGCTTACAGAAATGAGGCATTCAACAAAATAAATGGCCACAATTTCTACTAACTGCCTTATAAATGCCATTAAAAGACCATCCCCCAAATTTTTAGTATACTTTACCTGTTGTGTTAATGAGCTTTTCATAACTGTGACCAAAATATCTGACATGAGCAACTTAAAGGAGGAAAGATTTATTCCACCTTTTGATTTCAGAGGTTTCAGTCCTTGTCAGCTGGCTCCATTGCATGAAGTGAGGCAGAACATAATGGTGTAAAAACATGTTTAGGCAAAGCTATTCAGTTCAAGACAGCAAGAAAGAATAGAAAGATAAAGGAAATGGCCAAGATAAGATATAGACCCCAAGGGCGTACCCCCAGTGACAAACTTCCTCCAACTAGGCTTCACCTTCTATAATTTCCACCACTTCCCAATACTCCATTTAAGTTATTAATCTAACAGATGGATTAATCCACTAATGTGGCAAAAGTCCTCATGATTCAATCATTCCCTAAAAGTCCTGCCTCTAAACACTACTTCATTGGAAACCAAATGTTCAACACCTGAGTCTTTGGGGGAGAGGGGCATTTCATATCCAAACCATAGTACCTGCAGACTCCCTATGTAACTCATGTACAACACCAACACTCCAATACTTCTCAGTGCCTTCCATATGTAGAATACATATGCTTTTGCTATTTTTGCATGGGAAATTAAGAGAAGTAGCTAGATTTAGAGAGATTAGGAGGATGTACTAACTAACTTGCAGACTCCCTAACTAAGTCATGTGCAACCCCTGCACTCTACTACTTTTTAATGCCTCCCACATATGGAATCCACAAATTATTCAGGATAGTACCCAAGGGAAAAGAAACAAGAATCTCTCAGAACTCAGCCTGGGTTTGCAGAAATAAGAGAAGGCATAAAATCCCAATATGCTCTCCCCAAATTAAATAAAATGAGAAATAGAACAGTTTCATCCATAGAAAATATTGGTGAAATTCCCCAAAACTGAAGCCAGTTTGAATATCAAAACTAGGCATTAAGCAGCGAAAGACAGTGATGCAGTACCTCAAGGAAATATGATACTACCAAAGGAACACTATAACTTTCTAGTAACTGACACCAAGGAAATATATATCTATAAATTGCTTGAAAAATAATTCAACATAATTTCTTTAAGAAAGCTGAGCAAGTTACAAGATAGCACAGATGGACAATGAAGTAAAGTCAGGAAAACAATACATGAATAAAATAAGAAGTTTAATAAGTAGATAGAATTCATAGAAGAGAACCCAACAGGACATCTGGAACTGAGGAATACAATAAATTAAATAGAAAATGTAATGCAGACTTTCACTAGTACCTTCAATGAAGCACAAGAAAGAATATCTGAAGATATGTCATTTGAAATTTTACAGTCGGAGGAGAAATTTTAAAAGAATGAAATGCAGTGATGAAAGTCTATGAGATTTATGGGACAACATGAAGTGAACCAATACATGCATTATAATAACACTACAAGAAGAGCAAAAGTAGGGGAGTGATTGTTTAAAGAAATAAACAATGGCTGAAAACTTCCAAAATCTTGGGGAAAATATAAACATCACATTTGTAAAACTTAAAAATCTCCAATAGGATAAACCTAAAGAAGATTACACTGAGATACATTATAATCAAATAATTGAAAGTCAAAGATAATAAATTCTGAAAGCAGAAAGAGAAAAGCAACTTGTCATACACAAGGGAATCTCTACAAGGCCATTGGTAAAAGGTTTAACTCATTTTTTTCCTGTGCCTTTGAGATGTTGCCCTAAATATCACTTCTCATAATATGCTTTGTCAAGAACAAGACAAGAATTTGAATTTATATACTATGTAGAGTAGACTGGGATTGTTAGTTTTCCATGATCCATATTTAAAGATAACTAAAGTCAGTTAGCAACACAGGTGCTTTACTATGACACTTGAAATACCTGAGAAGAAATTCTATCTGGGAAGCTTTTATAATTCAATTAAAATTAATTAAGTTGTTATAAAGAAAAAAATCCTAGCTAGATAAGGACTAATACATGTATGATTATGAGTAGGTAAAAGTCAGAACCAGGATTTCCTTTTAGAAACCATTTTGAATTCATCCAAACAGTGGAAGAAATTACCAAAGAATATTAAAAGTACAAAATTATAGATTATTCCTCATTGAGAGTAAAACATTTATACAGACTACGACATAGACAATGTTGGCTTTTGTTCATATTATTTTGCCTTGGACATCCCCATCATTATTATTTAGTCAGTGTTTTTCTCTTATTCATCACCAGTACCTAGAATAAGGCCTGATACATTACAGAAACTCAGGTGTTTTTTTTTTTTTTTTTTTTTTTGTAGACTCATAGACCAATTCAATATTATAGGATCAAGAGAGGGGAAGTAAGAAAAGAGAACTACAAAAAAGGGAATTGAGGAAAAACAAAGAGTGACATGGACCATTTATTTTGATCAGCTGAGATTAGAATCTGAATATACTGTCAAAACCAATAACAAGAAGAAGTATATAAAACCTGAATGTTTATCTGGGGTTGGCCCCAGAATGGCATAGAAATCCCATAAATTCCAATAATTATTATCTATCCTTATAGAGACAAACAATGGAGCAATTCTTCAAATAACTTCTCAATTTTGCATATTATATTGCTAATATCAAAAAATTAACATTAGAATATCTGGATCATTTTATAAATGAAAACCATCTTATAAATCTGAATAAACATTAGTGTAGTGTTCACAATTATTTTATGATCAAGAGACAATGTACAGTTAGATATTTAAAATTCATATCTTGATATGTATGGATACCGTTAAGTAGGTTTGATGATATGGATATGCACTAACCCCCCAAAGCTCCTGGTAATGCAGGAATATTTGGAAGTAAAATGATTGCATTATGAGAGCTGTAACCTAATCAGTTCATCATGGACTAACTGGGTGATAATTGTAGGCAGGTAGGGTGAATCTGAAGGAGGTGGGTCTCTAGGGGTATGGCATTGAAGGCTGCATCTTCCCTTTGGCCTCTTCCCCTCTCTCTCTGCTTTCTGACACCTACCCTCTCCCACTCATGAACTGAGAAGCTTCCTCCACTGGGCCCTTCTGCCATGATGTGCTGCCCCACCTTGAGTCCAGACTAAAAGATTCAGCTTTCTGATGAACTCACCTGAAATAAACAATTCCTATTCAAAGGTGTTCTTGTTGGGTATTTTTTTCATAGCAACAAAAAAATCTAATCCAAACATTGGACAAGACTTCATTTTTAAATGTCAGTAAGAGGGTAATTCTGGTTTAAGAATATATGCATATCATATTGTTACTTTACATGCATTTGTGATTGTAGAATAACTCCTTAATAAAGAATTAGAAAAATAAATGACAATAATTAATCTTATCTCTAATGTACTCAAGCTATCACATATAATTCTTTCCTGCAATGAAAATATCCCATTGATAAACCATATTATAACATAAGACTTTGGTTTCTTCAATTGAAATCCTGACTTGAAGTTATGAGAATGGAATGGAGTAATACCTTACTTTAATTGTTATGTATTAATGATGAAAGAACAGAGGTGAATTTAGTGTAGAAAAATTCCTTTGAGTCATGTAGTCTAAATGCTATTACAACACACTGGGCTAATGAATATTTTAAAGTATTAAAATAGAACAATGGAGTGGAACTGTTAGCATACCTGGCAGGTCAGCACTAAGGTGACGACCATATATAAATAATGTTGCAGTGGTTAAATGAAAATGAAAAAGACTTCTAAGATGGTCCTGTATGCTCAAATAGAAGAGTTAAGACAATAAAATATCTTTTTCCAGCTATGAATTCCAACAACAATATATTAGGTTTAGCAAAATATCACTAGTTACCAAAATGAATGAAATTTGATTTTTGAAGAATGTTGTGGTACTTACTAAATATTTTTGGTCTTATCAATTTAAGTAAGTTGTAGCTCAATGGTAAAGCATGTGATCAGCATGAGTAAGGCCCTCCAGCACCAAAAGATGGATGACAGATGATACATGATAGATTAGATAGATACATGATCAAAAGATAGATGCATATATATAAAGAATTTACACATATGAAATTATCAGGAATAATTTTAAAGCAATAGGAAAAATCATCATCATCATCATCATCATAATAGGTATATTTAGTTTTTCCTTTAAAAGAAGGTCCATATTTACTACTCTTTGAGTAATACATCAACATCAACTCTATAGCTATGTGAAACATAATGAAAATTTAGGTCTTATAGGTATAGAATCATATCATCATTGACATAGAGCTTGATTCTTCTTGACCTATTCAAATTCCTTTGATTTCTTTTTCTGGTCTCTGATAGGACTGGCTAGGGCTTTTTGTTGTTGTTGTTGTTGTTTTGTTTTGTTTTTAAGAGAGGACAGTGAGGAAAAATGAAATGAAACAAATCAACAAAATCAAAGATGAAAATAAAGATATCACCACAGACTCAACCAAAATCCAGAAGATTATGAGAACTTATTTTGAAAAATTATATTCTGCCAAGTTTGATTATTTGGAGGCTATGGACACAGAAGACATTCCCACATTAACACAGGAGGACACTGAAAATCTAAACCAAACTATCTCAGGTAGCAAAATAGAAGCAGCAATCAAAGGTCTTCCAAAAAGGAAAAGCCCAGGACTGGATGGATATACAGCAGAATTCTACCAAACTTTCACAGAAGAGTCAACACCAATCCTCTATAAGCTCTTCCATGAAATTGAAAGGGTGGGAGCTCTCCCAAACACTTTTTATGAAGCAAATATAACTCTCATATTGAAATCTTACACAGACTCATCAAGAAAACTATAGACCAGTTTCCCTGATGAAGGTACAGTAAAAATCCTTAATAAAATTCTAGCTAATCGGATCCAAAAGTACATTAAAAAGATAATCATCATCATCAAGTGGGCTTCATTCCAGCAAAACAGGGCTGGTTCAACATATGCAAAGACCCAATAAATTCGACCAAAAGAATTCTAGAGCTTATAAGCAATTTCAGCAAAGTGGCTGGCTATAGGATCAACACCAATAAATCACTAGCTTTCCTTTTACTCCAGCAACAATTCCATGCAAGAAGATATCAGGAAATCTGTCCCATTCACTGTCTACTCCAAAAAAATGAAATACTTGGGCATCAACCTTACAAAGGATATTAAGGACCATCAAACACTAACAAAAGAAATTACAGAAGACCTGAGCAGATGGAAAAACATTCCATGCTCATGGTTAGGCAGAATAAATATAATAAAAATGTCCATTCTACCCAAATCCCTATACAGATTTAATGAAATCCCCATAAAGATACCAATGTCATTCTTCATGGATATAGAAAAAGCAGTTCTCAAGCTCCTATGGAATAACAGGAGACCCAGATTAACCAAAACATTACTCTGCAGGAAGGAAGAAGTAGGGGGTATCACAATCCCTGACCTGAAATTATACTACAGTGCTGTAGTAGTAAAAACAGCATGGTATTGGTATCAAAACAGAACTGTATTTGTATTTAGTAAAATACAGGATTCTGAGACAAACCCCCATACCTTTAACTATCTGGTAGTTGATAAAAGGGGCAAAAGCATAGTGTGGAAGAAAGAGAGCCTGTTCAACAAATGGTGTTGGACAAATTGGACAGCCATGTGTAAACAACTGAAATTGGATCCTTACCTTTCACCCTGCATAAAAATTAAATCAAAATGGTTCAAAGATCTGGATATTAAACCAGCAACTTTACTTGTAAAAGAAGTAGGATCAAAACTATATGACATAGAGGTTGGCGCTGCCTTCCTTAACAAAACTCCCATGGCACAAGCAGTTAAGTGAAAAATAAATGAATGCGATACAATTAAACTAAAAAGCTTCTGCACAGCTAAAGAATTAGTCAAGAATGTCAAGAGAGATCCCACAGAATGGGAGAAAATCTTTGCCTGCTACACCTTGGACAGAGGGCTAATATCCAGAATATACAAAGAACTAAAAAAACTAAACTTAAAATCACAAATAATCCAATCAATAAATGGGCTATGGAACTAAAAAGAAACTTCTCACTGGAGGAAGTCCAGAAAGCCCATAAATATATGAGAACATGCTGTACATAATCATCAATAAGAAAAATGCAAATCAAAACTTCACTGAGATTCCACCTCACTCCTGTCAGAGTGGCAAAAATGAAGAATACAAACAATGACAGATGCTGGAGGGGCTGTGGGAAAAGAGGAACACTGTCACACTGCTGGTGGGACTGCAAACTGGTTCAGCGTCTCTGGAAAGCCGTGTGGAGTCTCCTCAAAAAATTAGGGCTGGAACCACCTTATGACCCAGCTATCCCACTTCTGGATATTTTCCCAAAACAGTTAGAAGCAGCATACTATAGAGTTAAGGCTTCATCAATGTTTCCAGCAGCTCAATTTACTATAGCTAGATTATGGAACCAACCCAGATGCCCCTCATTCAAGGACTAGATTCAAAAACTTTGGTATATATATACAATGGAATACTATTCAGCTATTAGAGAAAATGATATTATGGCTTTTGCAACCAAACAAATGGAGATGGAAAAAATTATGCTAAGTGAAATATCCCAATCTCAGAGACTCAAGGGATGAATATTTTCTCTACTTTGTGGAAGCAAGAATAAAACCGGAAACAATATGATAGATGGCTAAGCTAATAATAACCTCAACATGTATGAATTCTTACAGGAACAGGGGGAACCTTGCCTAGGATGCTGGGGGATGTAGGGAGGTAGGCATGAAGGGGGAGGGAATAGGAAGGATATCGAGGAGACTGGAGGGAGGGAGTATGGGGGAATCAACTCAGAGGGAAACCTCCAACCTCCACGAAAAGTTCATTTAACACAGGAGTTTAATTGGGGGAAATATGGAACCATGGTTCCCCAAGGGGGGAACCATGGAATGGCATCAGCCTTGGCTTACTATGTAAATACACATTTGTTCTTGATTGTTTGATAATGATTGCCCCTTAATTGTAAGTCCATATTCAACAAATAAAAAAAAAATAAAGAGAGAAGGACAGTGAGAGACAGAAAGAATCAATTTCCTATGGCTTTCCTTGCTCTGACACTTAGTTGGGCACGTGGGTGCTGGGGTTTGAACCCATGTACTTGCGCATAGCATAGTAACCACTGATCAACCTCTCCATCCTCTCTGGTTAGGGTTTGAGGACTATATTGAATAAGAGTGATGAAAGTTGAACAGCCTTGTCTTGTTCCCGAATTTAGTGGTAATAATTTTAGTCTTTCTCCATTAAGTATAATGTTGGCTGTGGATTTGTCATAAATGGCCCTTACAAAATTAAGGTATGTACCTTTGATCTCTATCTTCTTGAGAGTTTTGAGCATACATGGATGTTGGATTTTCTCAAAGAATTTTTCTGCATCAATTGAGATGGGAGGAAAGAACCTGTTCAACAAATGGTGCAGGACAAACTGGGCAGCCATAGGCAGATAATTGAAGTAAGATCCTTCTCTCTCACCCTGTGCAAAACCAAAATCGAAATGAATCAAAGAATTCCAAATTAAATCAGCAACTATACACTTATGAGAAAAAAAAAGAGGATCAACACTCCATGTCATCAATGTACACACCTCCTTCCTTAACAAGACTCTCATAACAGAAGAATTAAAGCCAAAAATCAATGAGTGGGATGCCACTAAGCTGAAAAGCTTCTGCACAGCTAAAGAATTAGTTGAGGGCTGGAGTGGTGGTGGCTCGGCAGTTACGTCGTTTGCCCAGCATGCGTGAGTAC
>PVKS010021932.1:11781-34559 GCA_004027875.1 Aplodontia rufa | reverse complement strand
TTTCTGTAGGAAACCTCTTGACTCTTTTGATTGTTTCCTTGGCAGTACAAAAGCTTTTTAGCTTTATGGCATCCCATTCACTGATTTTTGACTTTACTTCCTTCACTTTTGGAGACCTGTTGAGAAAGTCTTTGCCTACTCCTAAATGTTGAAGTGTTGGACCAATTTTGTCTTCTATCAGTTGCAACGTAGCTGGTTTGATACCAAGCTCCTTGATCCATTCTGATTTGATTCTTGTGCAAGGAGAAAGATATGGGTCTAATTTCAACTTTCTGCAGGTGGAAGACCAGTTTGTCCAGCACCATTTGTTGAAGAGGCTGTCACTTCTCCATGTAATATTTTGTCCCCCTTTGTCAAAAATCAGATGTTTAAAGATTTGAGGATTTGTTTCGGGGTGATTTCATTCTTTGAAGAAAGTGTTGGAGCACTTGCCTAGCATTCATGAAGTCCTGGATTTTCGAAGTACCAGGGAAAAAACATTCACAGAGCAAGACAGGTAATATCTAGAATTAGAATCCAGACGTTTTGGTTTCTATCAGTGCTCTAACAAACCATCTTTTCTTCCTTGGTCTTCCTACAATGATGTATCCTCAAGAGAATCTATTCTTAACTTTAATTAAGGTACTAGTATATATCTTTACTAAGCATTTTAGAATAATCTTACAATTGGCATTATATAGGCATAAAAGCTTTTGTTTGTTTGTTTTTTAAGAGGGAGAGTGGGAGAGAGAGAGAGAAAGAGACAATCAACTTTATTTAGTTTTTCATCTAGTTTTTGTTGCTGTGACACTTCTTTGTGTGTGTGGTGCTGGGGTTTCAATCTGTGTCCTCCCACATGCCAGGCAAGTGCAATACTGCTGATCTACCAATCCAATCTGGCATAAAAGCTTAAATGAGGGAATGGAGCAGTGGCTCAGCAGTTATGGTGCTTGCCTGGCATGCATGAGAACATGGGTTTGAACCCCA
Source organism: Aplodontia rufa (assembly GCA_004027875.1). Taxonomy (NCBI): domain Eukaryota; kingdom Metazoa; phylum Chordata; class Mammalia; order Rodentia; family Aplodontiidae; genus Aplodontia; species Aplodontia rufa. The sequence goes on along the minus strand of PVKS010021932.1, from coordinate 33,593 downwards.
GTACCACATACACAATGAAGTGTCAGAGTAATGAAAGCCACAAGAAAAACTAAATAAAATTGATTCCCTCTTTAAAAAAAAAAAAGGCTTAAATGAGCAAACTGACAATTACTTATTTCTTCATTTTTTTTTTTTTAAAGAGAGGGAGGGACAGTGAGAGAGAGAGAGGAAAAAAGAGATAATTTTATTTAGTTTTTCATATGGCTTTTGTTGGTCTGATACTTTGTTGCAGATGTGGTGCTAGGGTTTGAACCTGCATTCTTGCATATGGCAAGCAAGGGCTGTAACTATCAAGCCACTGCTCCAGCCCCTTTTCACGTATTCTGAATTTACTTTTAGCAATTTGATATAGGCTACTTTTCCTTAAAAGATAGAAACCACTTAAATAATTTACCTAATTTTTCAACAGATAATTAACTACACATACAGTTCCTTAAATCAAAAAAGAAAAGAAGTAATTTTCTCAAGAAGTACCCTGGAGGGACTGGAGTGGTAACTCAACAGTTGGAACGCTTGCCTGGCATGCATAAGAACCTGCGTTCAAACCCCAGCACCCACTACAACTAAGTGTCTGAGAAACAAAGTCCAGATGAAAAAATAAATAAAATTGACTCTTTCTCTCTTGCTCTTTCCCTCTCTCTTAAAAAAAAAAAAAAGAAGTAGTACCATGGAGAGGTTATTATGAAAAGATAAAAATAATAATCTATAACTACTGAGGTTGAAAAATTTCCAAGGAATGATATGTGACTAAATAACAGATGTGTCAAACATGTCTTCTCACAGAACAGCTTAGTAGCACAACTTTATGAACTTTATTATGAACTTTTTTTATGAACTTTATTATCTGTACTAAAAACAAAACAAACCTTTCCTTTGTTTTTTTTCCTGGACCTCCAAACAATCACTACTATAAAGTAGAAGATTCTTTCAAGAGAGCTGAGGATAATATTTTCCTTCAAAAAAGGTTCTTTTAAAGCACTATATTACTGAATTATAGATGCCAACAGCTATATATATTTATTTAACATCAAAGGATTTAAGAGTTTACATTTTGCAGGGAAAAGTTTTCTCTTACAGAAATTAATTAAAAAGCCAAACTACAGGAAACTGTTATTCAAAGAGATTTCATCTATGTTTCCTTTTTCCATTTACTGTCTTTCTGAAATGTTTAAGGGGGAAAAAAAGCTCTTCTCAGAAAGCTCATAACAATTCATGCCAGTTACACAGCCTGGCCTCTTAGGCACACATCTATAATTTTGTATTGAGGTCAGAACAGATGACAACAGAAAGATTCTATTATGTATTTGACTTGTTTTCTTTACTGTCCTTAATATAGGTATGTAAGTAAGGCACACAACACTTTTCAGGAAGTGAAAAGGCATCAAATTGATTTAGGAAAGGCATCAACTCTCATACCAGGTGGTTGTGGGCAGGGTCTTGTTGGAGTTCCTGTCTTGGGTGGCAGTGCTGGGGGTACATCTTCACTCTTGACAGATGTTTCATCAAACACATTTTTTGGAATGACCACGTTGCTGACAGAGCTTGAAGCAGCTGAACTAAAAGGATCTTCATTGTTGACCTTTGTTTTAAAAGAAATGTTTATACATGGCTGGAGATATATGTAGATATCTTTATATCTATATCTATATCTATATCTATGTATCTCCTAGCAAACTGTACATGGTCACATAGCATTTGGAAGAATGACTTAAGTGTTATGCAGCTTTATTCACTGCAATTCTAAGAGCACTGACATTTTAATCTTTGCATTCAAGGACAAATGGGATTATTCTTTAATTGGTCTATATGAGTAGTAATTTTAACATCACTACTTAAAAAGAGTAACAGATCAAGCCAATGCTGAATGGAAGGTTTATTAAACTTCAGGGCAATACTCACTATAAAAACACCTGAGGTTCATTTTAAAGGGACTACATTCCTTTCCTTGAATAAGTATCTGAGTCAGATGATAATGACAGAAAAAAAAATACTGATTTCTCATTTCTCAGTGCACTTAAATAAAGGAAAGATTAATACTAATGCAAAAAAATGGCATCTAGACAAAATATAAAAAACTAAAAGTCAAATTTTTAAAGCAAACTGTGGAGTAATGATTCTTTTTTTTTTTTTTTTAATAATGACTCAAGATTGTATGATTTCAGACCTATTTAGGCCAGTATTTCTCATCAGTGGTACTACTGAAATTCTAGGCTGGACATAATTCTGTTGTGGGGGGCTAGGCAGTGCCCTACAGGATGTTTAACAGCGCGATCCCTGGCCTCTATCCACTAGATGTGAATAGCATCTTCCACCTAGTCGTGAAAACCAAAAATGTCTCTAGTCATTGCTAAATGTTCCTTGTGGGGCAATGATATAGACAATCTGACATACACTCAAATCCTTCTCTCTTAACCTGAATTAATACCAGAGTTATGATGGAAAATAGGTAGTGAGGACATTTAGCACTGAACTCTATGTGTATTAATCATTTTGGTATTTGCCCTAACAATGTCAGAGCATAAAATCAAGTCACCAATATAGAGAAGATAGAATGAATGTTATAGCTATTGACCCAGACAGTACATAGGGAAACAGTTCAACTGGAAGAGACATGTTTAAACAGACCAAATATAATATTGTTGAGCAAACCTATCATAATTACCTTTATTATCATCAATCCTTTTATGTGTAGAAATATGTCTACTTTATAGCTTATCTTTTATTTCTATCTGAAATCAACATTTGCTATGACTTATTGCAATCAAGTTGCATTGTCTAAGAAGTTTGTAATTCAAAGGAGGGACTCCTTTAATGGAAACATAATATATTTTCCTTCCCTATTAATCAATGTTGATTACCTTTGATAATGTGCTAAAGTCAGCAAATCCATCTTCAAATGATTCATTTCCAAAAACAGATGCAAAGGGGTCTGTGGCTAAAATTAGTAAAGAAAATCAATAAAACAGAACCAAAAGACATCAAATTTCATGTTCTCTTTTAGTTGGTAACATTCAGATGAAAAATCTCAGCCAAAATATTAATTCTAAATTATAATTATATTTTCTAAGTAGGAAGATTTTAACATAGCAAATTACAGGACTGTATAACTACTGTAATGATTAGAGCTCTTAAAATTCAAAGAAGTCACAGCTACAGGGCTGGAGAGGTGGCCAGTGGTTGCCTGTCACGCACAAGGATCTGGGTTTGATTCCCAGTACCACATACACAACTAAGTGGAGGAAAAACAAAACCCAGATGAAAAAATAAAATTGACTCTTTCTTTAAAGAAAATAAAGTCATAGCAACAAGTGAGTGATTCAGAGGGGCTCACACAGTATGTACACCTTCAGTCATCACTGAAATATCTAAATTGCAACAAGTAATAGTATTCTTTCACTGAACCTGATGTAATTATTTATAACCCAACAAGAAATATGCTTACTTCTCCCCAAAAATGAAAATATGGAGCATTACACAAATTTGCATGTCATCCTTGCACAGGGGCCATGCTAATCTTCTCTGTATCGTTCGAATTTCAGAACATATGCTGCCAAAGTGAGCACTAAATTGTATAATTCTTAAGTTATGACTGATGTCCTTAAAAATAGTATGCACAGGAGTAACTCCACAAGATATATTCCTTTGTGTAAATCAACCGGTGAATGATTCAAGATCAAAAAGAGGCAAGCCACTTCCAGGTAAAGTATTTAAGGCTCTGGAATGCATATCAAATAGTACAGCTCCTATGAACTTAAATTATTTCTAATGAAGACAAGAAGAAGTCAAAAAAGCCAGATATCATTAATTCTACATCCTTCAAGGCCCACCTGAAATGCTACCTCACCCACAAAGCATGGAGTAACATAGGTGTCATTGATTCCGACAACAACAATTGGTTTCTTCACTCTATGTGACAATAACTCATTTGTACTATGCTTATTTGTGATTAATAATCACCTGTATTAGACAGTATGGTCCTTGAAAACAGGGAATTAGGCCTATCCAACATATCAAGAATATAAGATATAGTTCCTACTCTTGCAATGCTCACAGTATGGAGAGACACATAAACAAACAATAATAAAATAGTACTACAGAGGCTGTGAGAGGTATGACAAACCTATAGTGTGAGTCACCAACTGCCTAGAAGAATCAGGAAAAATAGCAAAGTAGCAATTACATTTGAGCTTCTGAATGAGGTCTTTTGAATAAGGAATGAGATTAACTAAGTAGAAGAAGGTGAAGGACGGAAAGCAGACTACCAGGCAGAAAGAATAGTTAACTGCAAAAGCATTATTTAACCAAAGCTCCATAGGCACAAGTCATCTCTTTCATTATAGTTTACTTTGAAAGTGGACTTCACCTATTTAGACAGAGGGCTACCAATAATACAAATGTTTATATAGTAAATACTGTCTGATATAATTAGGTAGAAACAAAGGAAAGGAGCTGTAAGGAAAGGAAGGAGGGGAAAGAGACTTGTAAAAGAAAAGGCAAGAGAGAGAGGTACAAAAATTCTTTCTTCCTCAACTTTTCATCTCTATATCAAAATTACTCTTAGAACAAAAGTGTGCCCAACCACCAACTTAAAAGAGTAAAGTGTGCCTACATCTCTAGAAATGAGTAAACAGAAACTATAGACATAAACAGAAGGGGAACAATGGAAGTTTTATTATTTTGTTGGCTTTGTCACTAAGACAGTGATGGGACAACAGCATGGGTAAAGGGGATGAACACACACACAGAAAATTCATTCCTTTAGGGATTCATCAGCAACTTTGATCTTGAAGAGGATGTTGAGAAATTCAGTTACAGGGAATTTTACAATATTAGTGATAAAATATGATTTTTCATTAATACAATCTGCTGAATCCCACAGTCCTCAGGCAATCTCATCATGGGTACTGTTTTAGGCTTTTCCTCCTTTTACTCCTCTTTATGTTCTTCTTCTTCTTCTTCTTTTTTTTTTTAAAGAGAGAAGGACAGTGTGTGAGAGAGAGAAACAGAATCAATTTTTATTGAGTTTTTCACGTGGCTTTCGTTGCTCTGACACTTAGTTGTGTACGTGGTGCTGGGGTTTGAACCCGTGTACTTGCGCATGCCGGGCAAGAGCCGTAACCACCGAGCCACCTCTTTATGTTATTCTTGATGCTGTAACAGTTGAGGTACAGCCTGAGCAAGGTACAGACACTCTCCTGACTGTCAGAAGGGCGGTGAGGGAGAAGGAGTTGGGCTTATTTTGGAGGGTCTAAAATCTGCCTCATGCTTTTTCTCTGCCCTTGCACCACAATCTTTATAAGTCACAACACATATAGCAACAGAACTGAGTTAGAACAGGTTTGACTGAAATATTGTGAAAGAAATTAGTTTAAAAATCCAAGATATTGCTATAGGAAGAATATGTTTCTAGAGTTTTTCTACACCTTCCACATAAATCACATATTTAGCACTGGTTCAAACACTGAGGAAATGTATCCTAGATTAGTGACAAAATGCTTTTGTCCAAACTGGAGACTTTAAAACTCTGACAAGAATCTTCAGATACTGATTGTGCTAGAAGTGAAGTAGAGGCCTTCCCAGAAAGTGGAAGGATTCAAAATATCATGTGAGAGATGCCTTCTGAGGGAGTCCCAGAAAAACCAGGAAAGGAAGCCTGCAGATGGCTGTCTTCCTCTTGATGTACACATCACTGGCTCTGGGCCAGGTGACCCAGGCTTCAAATGCTAAGAGGACCTCGTTAGTACCCTCTCCTGCCCCAACAATAAAGACATCAGCAATATATTCTCAAAGTGCATGCCTGTAACCCCAGCAGTTTGGGAGGCAGATGCAGGAGGACTGGACTGCAAGTTCAAAGCCAGACTCAGCAACTCAAAGAGGCCCTAAGTAACTTAGCAAGACCCTGTCTCAAAAATAAAAGTATTTGAGGGGTTGGGGATTTAGCTCAGTGGCAGAGCGCTTGCCTAGCATGCGCAAGGCCCTGAGTTCAGTCCTCAGCCCTGGAAAAAATAAAAATAAAAAAATAAATAAAAGTATTTGAAATAAAAATATATTCTGGAAAAATATATAAAAGCATAACTGAAAAAATTCATATTGTCATTATCATTAATAATCTTGCCAGTATTTTAGCGTTTTTGTTTTTTTTTTAAAGAGAGAAGGACAGTGAGAGACAGAGATAGAGACAGAATCAATTTTTCATTGAGTTTTTTACATGGCTTTCGTTGGTCTGACACTTAGTTGTGTACATGGGTGCTGGGGTTTGAACCCATGTACTTGTGCATGCCAGTCAAGTGCCATAACCACCAAGCCACCACTCCAGCACCGGTAACTGTTTTTCTGGTATTTCTTTCTTAAACATTTGAGATGATACTATGCTGACATGCTTCTTTGTGAAGGTGTGAATCATAAAGCTAGGTAGGTTACTTTTTATCCCTTACTTAATCTTAGCATTTGTTCATACCTGATATCCATTTGCTTAGTGCCTGAACTGCATATAAGCTCTATGATGGCAGGAACTGTTTGATTCAAATTTTTTTTTTTTTTAGAGAGTCAAAAAAATTTTTTTTATTAATTTTTTTCATCTGGTTTTTGTTTTTCTGACACTTAGAGCACTCCACTGAGCCACCTCTCTAGCACTTGGTTCACAATTATATCCTCAAGATCTACGTAGCACAAGGTCTAGCAAATAAAAGACACACATCTTCGGTGAAAATTTAAAAGAAAAAGGGGACCGAGATGATCTATTTTCTTTTTATAACTTTAAAGAACAAAAAATTGCCTATATATATTTTATTGATTTTGAAAGCTAACAATTCCCTGTCCCATAAGATTAATTCATATCCTCATAATTAAAAGTTTTATGGCAAGTGTAAGGAAAGTCACAAAAACAATGTAGGCGAGGGGCTGGAGTGGTGGCTCAGTGGTTTTGGTGCTTGCCCCGTGCTTCAGGCACAGGGACCTGGGTTCAAACCCCAGCACCACGTACACAGCTGGGTGTTGAAGGAACAAAGGCCATGTGAAAAACTGAATAAAAAGTTGTTTCTCTCTTTCTCTGTTTCTCTCACTGTCCCTCTCTCAATGTCGGGGAAAGACTTATGTTGTTGTTACTAAAAACAAACAAATCTATATACATAAGTGGGGGAAAACACAGGTTTGCCAACTTAATTGCAATAAATAAATAAATGGAAAACAATCTTTCCAAAAAAGAAAATTGACCTCCCTCTTTCCCTACTGTTCAATTAAAAATTCTTTCAACAATGAAGCTGTGTGAGACAGTTACTTATTCATTTCTTTAGCAGTCAATTGGTTCCAGAAACTAGGGTAGGAAGAATACAGATACAACCTAGGATGACCCCCTGGGTTTTGCTTGGGCAACTGAATAGATGTTGATACTATTAACTCATTTTGTCCTATTGCCACAGATGTGGCAAACATATGTATATTTAGTATTATATACTAAATGCAGTATATAATTATACAACAGTAATATAATTTTAGTAATTACTAGTATTAATAATTATACTAGTTAATATATGTAAGCTCTAGATTATGATTTCTAATCTATTTTAATGCACCTGTGACAATTTCATTGAAATAGTCACAGAACTGAAAACTTGGGACTTGATGGATTAACAAAGTAGGCTATCTGGAGGAATATTCAGTACTGTTTTATATTTCACAGGACAGACGACATATCTGTGACATTAAGTAAATGGATTGGCAGGTGAAGAGACTGGAAGAAAGTTAATATAATAGTCTAGGTAAAACATGATGAGAGCTGGGTGTGGTGCTGCACACTATAATCCCAGCAATTTGGGAGGCCGAGGCAGAAGGATCACAAGTTCAAAGCCTCCCTCAGCAACTTGACAAGACCCTGTCTCAAAATAAAAAATAAGAAGGGCTGGGGATGTGGTTCATAGAGTAAACACCACTGAGTTCAATCCCTGGTACCAAAAACAAAACACAAAACAAACAAACAAACAAAAAACATGGTGAGGGCAAAAGCAAAGCAAGTATGAGGAAGAAGAGACAATCAGATTACATTTGGGGATGAAATAACAAAACTTTGTCATTTATTGAATATAAGGAATAAAAGAAAAGTCTATGATGACTTGCTGAAGGCCAATAATAGTGTTATTAATAAAGAATGAATGTAGGAATAGGTATATATTTGCCTTTTGCTTTCATTTGCATTATTTTTTTGGAGGAAATACTAACTGGAAGAGATGATTATTTTAATTTTAAGCATTGTGGAGTCTGAAGTGTCTTTAGGACACAGGAGGAAAAATGTGTGGCAGGTAACTTGAAATTGAGCACAGGGGAGCATTACGATTAGAGGACTAGGAAACAGGCTATGAAGGCACAGAACTGACACTACCATGGAAGACAGTATGTGAGAAGGGCAGAAACACCAGGCTAAATTCACCACTAAAGAGAGAGCACTGGGGGCTGGAGCGGTGGCTCAGTGGTTATGGTGTTTGCCTGGCATGCACAAGTACACAGGTTCAAACCCTAGCACCCAAGTACACAACTAGGTGTCAGAGCAATGAAAGCCATGTGAAAAACTAAATAAAAATTGATTCTCTCTCTCTCTCTCTCTCACTGTCCCTCTCGAAAAACTAAATAAGAATTGATTCTCACTCTCTCTCTCATTGTCCCTCTCTCTTAAAAAAAAAAAAAAAAAGAGAGTCCTGACTCTTCAAAAACTTCTCCAGTACATTCAGATCACTCTCTGGTTTCTAATTTGAGTAAAAGGGAACATCTTTTCCAGATGCCTTCTGAGAACAAGCTGTCCAAAGGAAATAGAGACCAGCATAATAGAGGGAAACAGGAAAATCACTTAGAATATGTTGAAATGTTGGTAATCCATGGAATGCTGTGGTCCCCAAGACTTCTTTTGCAAGGTCAAAGCTATTTCTAGAATATCAAAATGTTATTTACCTTTCTCAACATCTGATATCTACACAAGGTAATAAACCAATGGATAATGAACTGCTGGTGCACCATATTGTACTGGTTGGGATTCACTGTATTTTTCACTATCATAAACTCATGGGGGTGGGGTTGCACTTACGAATATCTGCCCTTGATGAATCAATAAAAATTATTCATTTTATTAAATCCTGACTCTTAGGTATGCATTTTTAAAAACTTCTAAGTGACAAAATAAGAAATACACATAAAGCACTTCTGTTGGGTACCAATGCTGCTTTTTTTCCTATGAACACCATTTTTTTTTTTTTTACTTGAAAGAACTAACACAGAGATAGATTAGTTATTCAGCTTGAGTATCTGGCAGACATTTTCTCCAAAATAAAGTAAGTCTGCCACATTAAGGAAAACAACAGATGAAAAAATTCAAGCTTTCTACTAAGAATTAGAATCTTACAAGCTCATATCTGTTGTGCAAGCTTGACATGTCTATACATAAAGATTTTTCTGATGAAGTGGATGCTGATGTTAGCAAATGTGATTTTTTAATATTGTATAATAAAATGCATCAATATTTGGAAGATATGCATAACTCAGTGAACTAGCATATTCCAAAACAATCAATGAATGTTGTTATAAAAATCATATGGAGATAAAAGGTTCATTCAATGTGCAAGGCAAACCAAAGGATTTTCATGTAATAGATTATGAAAAGCTCACAGATATTGTTTCATATTTTATATTGCAACTAACTTTTGTTTTTTTTTTTTTCTTTTTTTGTACTTGGGATTGAATCCAGTGGCACTTAACCACTGAGCTACATCCCTAGCACTTTTTATTTTTTATTTTGAGACAGGATCTTGCTAAGTTTCTGAGGCTGGCTTTGAACTTGTGATCCTCTTCCTCCCAAGTCACTGGGATACAGGTGTGTGCCACTGGCAAACTTGTTGAATTTTGGTACAGTATCAAAGAATATCCATAATTATCTAAAAAGATTTTAAAAATTGTTCTTCCTTTCCCAAACACATGTCTGTGTGGGGCCAGATCTTTCTCATTTCACATACTTCAACCAAAAGAACATAACTGCAGAAGACTGAATATAGATGCAAATGCGAATTCAGCTATTTTATACTAAGCCAGATATTAAAAAAACTTTTGAAAAATGTGTAAAAAAAAGTTATTAATCTCACTTGTTTTTTTAGTTTGGAGTTTTCTTAAAACAATATGCTATTTAGGGGCTGGAAAGGTCAGCAGTAGAACGAGTGCCTGGCGTGCAGAAGCACCGGTTCAATACCTAGCACCACATACACAACTATGTGTATGTGTCAGAAAAACAAAAAACCAGATGAAGAAATAAATAAAATGGACTCTTTCTCTCTCTCTATTGCTCTTTAAAAAAATAATAATAAAAAAAAAAACAATTAGAAGAGAAGTAAATGGGGACTGGAGAGGTGGCTCAGTGGTATCATACTTTCCCAGCATGCTTGAGGACCTGGGTTTGAACCCCAGCACCACATACACAACTAAATATTGGAGCAACAAAAACCAGATGAAAAACTAAAATAAAATTGATTCTCTTTCTCTCTCTCTTTAAAAGAATAAAAATAAAAAGAGAAGCAAATGTATTACAACAAAAAATCAACTACACATAAGGAAGGAAGGAACTAAAGGGACAAAAAGCAACCAATATACAGAAAACAAATAGGGAAGAATGTACTATCAGTAATCACTTTAAACGTAAATGGACTAAACTTTATAGTCAAAAGACAGATTGGCAGAATGGATAAAAACAGAAAGTACCCTACCATATGCTATAGCATAGCTTTCAGTTTAGATCTGAAGATGTAGGTATGCTGAAAAAGAAAGTACAGAAAAACATTTTTCATGCAGATGGATAACCAAGAGAGCAGAGGGAATATATGAGAATCAGACTAAGTATAGATGTTATGTCCACAACTGTTATTAGAGAAAAGGAGAGCATTATATAATGATGAAGGGGTAAATTTACCAAGATGATATAACATTTATAAATATACATAAACCAAATATCAGAGCTCCTAAACATATGAAATAACTCTCGATAGAATTAGAGAGAGAAACAGCTCCAGAGTTATAGTTGGAGGCTTCAACATCTCACTTTCAATTGAGAGCAAAATAAAATCCAGAAGATAAAAAAAGGAAATAGAGGATTTGAACACTTTGGTGTTAATCTAGGATACAATTTAACTCTGCTATTTCTTTATTGATTTTCTGTCTGGATAATGTGTCCATCATTGAAAGTAGGGTATTAAACTCCCCAACTATTATTACATTTAAGTTTCTTTCTCTCTCTTTAGGTCTATTAATATTTGCTCCATACATATGAGTACATGTGTATTTATAATTGTTAATTCCTTTCTGTTTTGTGTTTCTTTCTCTCTCTCTGTGTGTGTGTGTGTGTGTGTGTGTGTGTGTGTGACTGAGGAGTGAACACAGGGGCACTGTACCATTAAGCTACATTCCCAGCCCTTTTCATTTTAAGACAGGGTTTCATTAAATTGCCTACGCCTCTCAAACTTACTACTCTCCTCCCTTAGCCTCCTGAACTGCTGGGATTACAGGTGTGTGTTACCATGTCTTATTCATGTTATTATACAATGACCTTTCCTTTCTTTTCTTTTTTAAAGAGAGAGGGACAGTAAGAAAAAAAGGGAGAATCAAAAAAAATTTTTTTTAAAGAAAGAGGGACAGTGAGAGAAAGAGAAAGAGAGAATCAATTTTATTTAGTTTTTCATGTGACTTTCGTTGCTCCAACACTTCGTTGTGTACGTGGTGCTGGGGTTTGAACTCGTGTCCTTGTGCCTGTCAGGCAAGCACCATAACTGCTGAGCCAACACTCCAGTCCCTGGGATGTTTTTTTAAAAGCCCATTCAGGTACTCTATGTCTTCTAGTTGGAGAATTTACTCTATTTACATTTAAGTCAATTATTGATAGATCCAGTGTTTATTACCGTTATTTTATTTACTCATTTATGGTAGTTCCTTTCTTTTATACTCTCTTACAGTCTTCCTTTGTGGTTAAGTGATTTATTCAAGTAGTGTCTTTTTTTGGGGGGGAGGGTTGATAGTGGGGATTGAACCCAGGGATGGATGCTTTTCCACTGAGATACATCTCCAGCCTTTTTTTTTATTTTTAAAATTTTGAGGCAAGTCTCACTAAAGTTGCTGAGGGTCTTACTAAGTTGTTGAGACTGGCCTTGAACTTGTGATCCTCCTGCCTCATCCTCCCAAGTTGGTGGAATTACAGGCCTATAGTATGTGTTTTCATTTCTTTCTTACTATTTTTGGTTTGTTTATTATGTATTTTAGCTTGTGGTTATCATGAAGCTTGTAAAAGACATCTTTTAATTGTAAAAAGTTATTTAAAAGTGATAGCAACAACAGAACATAAAGATAAGAAAAGAAACAAGAAATCTATGATACTGAATTTTGCAATGTTTTCTTTCTTGGTTAAGACACTAAAAAGCAAGGCATCAAAGGAAAAAAAAATACATAAGACTGACTACATCAAAATTAAAAACTTTTGGGGCTGGTGCAGTGGCTTGGTGGTTACAGTGCTAGCCTGGCATGCACAAGGATGTGGTTTCAAAGCCCAGCACCACATTCACAATGGAATGTTGGAGCAATGAAGGCCACATAAAAACTGAATAGAATTGATTCTTTCTCTCTCTCTCTAACTGTCCCTCTCTCTTTAAAAAAAAATTAAAAACTTTTGTGCACAAATGGAAAATATCAACAGAATGAAAAGGCAAACTGTAGGAGAAAACATCTGCAAATCATATATGTGATATGGAGTTAAAATGCAGAATATATAAAGAATTTTTATAATTCAACAAGGGAAAACAAAACAACACAATTTAAAAGTGGGCAAAGGACTTGAAAAGACATTTCTCCACAGAAGATATACAAATGGCCAATAAGCACATGAAAAGATTCTCAACATCACTTATTAGGAAAATGCAAATCAAACCAATGAGACACCACTGCACATCTACTAAGATGATTATTATAAAAAAAAAGTAGTAAGTGATGGCAAGGGTTTAGAGAAATTGGAACCCTTGTGCATGCACTGTTAATGGGAATGCAAAATGTTACTGCTACTGTAGAAAAAGTATGGCAGCTTCTCAAAAAATCAAAAATAGAATTACCATTTAATCCAACAATTCTACTTCTTGAATTCTATCCCACCCCAAATGAAAGCAGACAGTTATTTATATAATCATGTTCATAGCCACATTATTCATACAGATAAAATGTGGAGGCAATTCAAGTATTCATGACAAGATGAACACTTGTATACATACAATGAACACTGTATGTATACAGTACAGTACTATTCAGCCTTAAAAATGCAGCAAATTCTGTTATAGCATATTACAACATGGATAGACCTTTAGAACATTATCTTAGGTGAAATAAACAAATCAAAATAGGACTCCCTGACAGAAGAACCAAGAATGGTTCTATTTATATCTGGAAAACATTAAAAATGAAGTTGCCATGAACAAAGGTAGGGAAGGCACCAAGAGAAGCAGGTGTGTGAAAGATTAGGTATCTGATGTTAGACATACTGTGTTAGATATATCTTATCAGATATGCAAGTAGAAATGTCAAATAGATAGTTGGATAAATGAGCCTGGAGTTCAGGAAACAGATGTGGCTACAGATACAAATCAGCATCATAAATAGTACTTGAAGCTATGAAACTAGATGAATTCCCCTAAAAGAGCAGAGAAAGCGCGAAGAAAAGAGGTCAGGAACTAAGACCTGGGACAATGTAGGTCTCCTTTGCTGATTCTTGAATGAATAAAGAAGCAGGGAGAGACAGGTAGAAAACTAGAGAACTCATTTGAATGTGGATCCATCTACTACTTTAACCTTGTGAAAACTGCTCTATTTCGCCATACCTTGATTTTCCTTGTCTTTTGTTTACAATAAGCATAATACCAAGTATTTCATGTGAGAATTAAATGAGACCAAATATAGGAAAATGGTTAGGACATTTAAATAACTTGCAATAATGATGATGATTAAAAAGAAAAAATCTCATTCCCCTTCTTAGCTATAGTCATTTACTCTATACTTTATAGGAAATGAACTAGAAACTGGAATTTAAAGAGAAAACCAAGAAAGGCATAAGTAACCATGCATAGAAAGACTGAAAAGGGGGCTGGAGCGGTGGATCGGCATTACAGCGCTTGCCTAGCATGCACGAGGACATGGGTTTGAACCCCAGCTCCACACACACAACGAAGTGTTGCAGCAATGAGAGCAAACTGAATGAGGTGGATTCTCTCTCTCACTGTCCCACTCTCTTAAAAAAAAAAAAAAAGACTGAAATATGCCACTTCAGCCTTATCCTAACTTAACTATTTCTCTAATAACTAGCTCTTGTCAAAATGCCTATTTGCTGGGGCTAGAGTGGTGGCTCAGAAGCTGGAATGATTGCCTAGCATGCATGATCACTTGAGTTCAAACCCCAGCACCACATACACAACTGTCAGAGAAACAAAAGGCAGAAGGAAAAATAAATAAAATTGATTCTCTCTTTCTCTCTCTCACTCCAAAAAAAAGACTATTTTTTTTTTTTTAAATCTTCGAACATACCCTATATTTTCTACCTCCCTTCCTGGTTTAGGTTGCTCTCTGAGTGTGACATAATCTCCCTTTCCATATCTACTTGCTAAAAATTCTAGCTCATTCTATTAAGGCATACCATAAAAGCCATCTTTGGCTCTGAATTCACTCATAATTTACCCTTAATGGGAACTCCCTTCTTTTAAATCCTTGAAGTTTTAGTTAACTCTCACAGCATTTACCACTTCCTTAGTGTGGGCAATCAGAGTTAATTGTATTAGCCTTTTATTTTATTCTCTTAGGTTATCCCTAGCAATATATTAATTTATCGGTTTAATAATGAGGATATAACAAAAAACATATATACTTTTAAAATGTATAATTTAGTCACTACTACTAGTCTTTTAGAATTCTCATTTGCTCTCACTCTAAACTGTTTAAATCAATACCCAGCATTACCTATCTACCTTTTATATTCCTCACTCTTGTTATTCATATTGAGTTATTTCCAACCTTGAAACAATTAATATGCTGCGCTAAATCTCATCTTATTGTAATTTGTTCAATATAAGAAATCTAAGTGTTTTTTTTTCCTTAGAGAGAGAAGGATAATGAGAGAGAGAGAGAAAGAGCGAATCAATTTTATTTAGTTTTTCATGTGGCTTTCATTGCTCTGATACTTCACTGTGTACGTGGTGCTGGAATTCCAACCTGCGTCTTTGCCCATGCCATGCGAGTGCTGTGACCGCTGAGCCACCACTCCAGCCCCAGAAATCTGTTTTCAAGACATTTCTACTAATCTATCTACGCTCATAATACTTGTCATAACCAGCAATCTGGAAAAACAAAGCATCCTACTTTCAGCATGACATAGAAGTATTAATATGCTTGTATTTATTTTCCTCTGATTTCCTGCTCTCCTACACAGTAGCTGGTCTGTTTATCTATTTTATTATGAAATAAATAGTAGGGGGAAAGCAGTTACATAGTTAAAAAAAAAAAAACACTTTTATAGTCCACTTGACCTAGGTTTGAATTTAGTAAACTCGTCTACTAGTGAACTGTATAATCTTGATCAAGTTACTTAATGTTCTGGTTCTCAGTTTCCAGACGTTTAAAGTGGGAATATTAAAAGTCATTAAAAGAGTAAATGAAAACTTAGATACTACAAATGAAGTATGAAGATTGGATGCTAAAAATAACATTTAGCTTTTTTATTATCATCAAAACCTCTAGGGGAATCATCTCAGAAGGAGATCTCTGACCTCCATGAGATATCCATTTAACTCAGGGGGTCTTCTGGGGGAAACAGCAACATGGGGAACCCAAGCTGGAAATCCATGACATGGCATTAGCCTTGGATAGCTAAGTATATATACATTTGTTCTTGACTGATTGACAATGTTTCCCCCTCAATTGTAACTCTATATTCATCTAATAATTAAAAAAAAAACCTCTTCACATTTGTAAAACAATTTTCATTATCTTTTTACTTAGACCAACATATATGAAGAGTCAATGTGGAATTTGAGGCTGCCAAGCAACACTACCTTTTTTTTTTTTTAAAGAGAGAATGAGAGAGAGAGAAAGATGAGAGAGAAAGAGAAAATCAATTTTATTTATTTATTCATCTGGTCTTAGTTCTTCCAATACTCAACTAGTTGTGTATGTGGTGCTGGGATTTGAACCTGGGTTCCCATGCATGGTGGGCAAGTGCACTACCGCTGAGCCACAGCTCCAGCCCTATAACATTACCTTTTATAAAGCAAAAAATTATTATTGGTTTTACTAATATTGGATATAGCACATATTTTAGAAAGATCTTTAAACTGAAAAATAAGAGATAATGAATAATACAAAGAGAAAATGATAAATGATTGTCAGTACTATTATTGGTAGGTTGCAATTAGATATAATTGTGCAATAATTTTAAAGGCATAATTAATTGGATAAAAATATATGAAGGCAAAAATCTTAAAGAAAAAGGTAATGTTTTAATATTTAGTAAAATTGATTATTTCTTTACCTGAATCACTTGCTGCAATAACCACTGTTCCACCAGGAGCAAAAGGATCATCGTGCTTCAAAGTTTCTACCTAAACAAATTATACAAATCTATGACTAAGATGCACTATTTCATAGCTGAAACTTCACTGTCATATGCAAGAAAATATTCTTTAAAAATTCTAAATTAATTAAAGAACACAAACGTTAGGAACAAATGTATCCCCCCCTTTGATTTGCAGTCTTAAGTGGAAATTATACATATTTTTAATTTTCTTGAATCGTGAACTATACATTCTAAAGAGTGCATGAAGCATGTATGGTTTAACAAGTATCAGATGAACATCCATGTAATCATTGCCTAGGAAGCTGCCAATACTTCAGAAGATGTTATGTACCCATCTGCAATTATAATCTCGTCCCTTTTCTGATGAGGTGACTATTACCATGATTTTCGCCATATTCATTTCTTTTTTCTTCATATTATTGCTACTTGTACAGAAGCATAATATTTTAGCTTTTATTCTGAAATAATTTAGATTGACAGAACAGTTGTAAACATAATAGTTCTCATACACCCTTCACCCAGCCTCCTCTTAATATTTCATATAATCATGGTATATCTATTAAAACTGAGGAATTAACACTACTACAAAAATATTAACTATGGAATTTATTTGGATTTTACCAGTTTTTCTATTAATGTTCCTTTTCTACTCCAGAATATCATGTTTCTTTTAGGATGCGCACTATTCTCTTAGATTTCCCAGGACTTTATAAAATCCTTTGTTTTCATTTTCTAATTGTTATCTAAAAATAATTCTAGCATTCTGCATCTCAGAGGAAACAATGCACGTGCATTTGCTTGCACATGTGCATATGCGTGTGTGCACAAACACACATACAACTTTCTGTTAAAAAGATACTGCTGCTTTTAACAGTAAGATATATGGAAGTTTGGGATCAAGTGGCAAAGATTAGTGGCTCCAAGAGGTAAGGATTTTACCTGAAGCCAGAGAGCCCTACTACTGAACTGTCCCTCTATTTTTAAAATTCAGTTTTTAATCACAGACTAACAAAATTTTCTCTTTCTGGCACCTGGCTCTTTTTAAGGGGGCAGCCAAAAGCCTTGGCAGATAGTTAAGTGAAAAGGGTACAATGAAAGTTTCCAAAAATGTATATCCAATTCTAACAGCTGTCAATGTCATCTGTATATCAGTTCCATTTCCAATCATCAAGAAATTGGGTATTAAACTGAATGTCAAAGGGTATCAACAGATATCAAATTATAAATTTCCAAGTAAAACAAATCTAACTGAAGAGAAAGATAATGCTAATTAGGACTTACACTCTCTCTATATAAAAGGGAAATAATTAAAAATACTAGCAGAAAGAAGTATATAATACTATACTAATGAAGTTTTTAGAAATAAAAATGACAGTGGTCATTTTAACTGATACCAATGTTATTATAAAACTAGCATTCCATTTTAGATATCTGCCAAATGAATGAACAATTTAATAAACAAATAATTAAACTGATCTATGAAGTGAGATTGCTTTCCATGTTTCCTAATATAACAGGCAAAATACTGGTTTGAGAAACAGTCACTGGCATAATTTGTTACCAACTACCATTGGTTTTTCTCCTCCCTCATTTTGAGGGAAGGGAAACTAACAGGCCTTGTTTTAATAACAGTTTACAGATTTGATTTGTCATCAGAGAGAGAAAGAGAAAAGAAAAACCTACATTGGTGTCAGTTTTGGCTTCTGGTCCCTCATCATACACTGTGCAATCACCCTAAAATGCCATAGAGATAGTAAGTGGAAAAAGACAGTATGCAGACCTTGAAGAATTAAGTTTGATATCTTATTATTTTAGTTTGATAATTAGAGAATTAAGCATGCAAAAGCAAATTTTATCACTAAAACTCAGGTGGAAGAATTTTATAGAATTAATATCTCCAAATCTCCTAAAAGGCCATTTAATTTATCATTTAAATTCTCTCCTACATCATTTCCCACTCACGGTGCTACCATACTAGGTAGGACAGCAGAAAATGGCAGAATTTTTGTTTTGCTTTGTTCAAGTTATCTCCATCCAAGAGCAGAGACCAGCTTTGAAGGAGTAGGAAAAGCTTTTTTATTTATTTATTTTAAGAAAGAGGGACAGTGAGAGAGAATCAATTTTACTTAGTTTTTCATGCAGCATTCATTGCTCCGACACTTTGTTGTATACGTGGTGCTGGGGTTCAAACCCACATCCCTACACATGCAAGGCAAGCTCCAAAACTGCTGAGCCACCACTCCAGCACCAGGAAAAGCTTTTTGGGAAAGATTCATATCTGGAGGCACAATCAACTACTTAATGAACACCAAGTCTCATCCACTTTATCTTATAAGTGTAGATAATAACATGCACTTCATAGGATTAATTGTATAAATTAAATGAGGTATGTACAGAAAAAGATTAGCACCATTTCTGGCACACAGGAGAGATTAATAACCTGCAGCTATTATATTGACAATTTTTTTAAAAAAACTTTTAACAGTAATTATGTCAGCAAGGTCAATTTTTTTTTTAAACTAAAGAGAAAAAATAAAAAGCAGAGCAAATGACAAGAAAATCTCACCATGGGAGAGGAACAGAAAGAACATTTTTAAATTAGGAAGATCTGATGTGGCTTTCTTGTTTTTTAAATGATAGGAGTGGAGAATGAAAGGGTAGAATAAGGTAAGAGGAGAATTTGGATTGTAGTCAATTTTAGAAGAATTTGGCAAATAAGACCACACTGAAAACTAAGTATTATAGGAAAACAGAGTATCTAGTAGCCTGAGGAAACCACAAATATTCAGTTACAGAGGTATTAGTTCAGTTTTATATCAATGGAAAATACTAGCTGTTGGCCAAGCACCTCTTTACTGAATACAGTAAAAAATAATTTAAGAATACTGGAAAGAGTCAATTATTCATTTAAGGAAGTATTCTTAATCTAAGAGTACTAGAAGACAAAACACTTTGCTTCAAATGTCTATCAATCAACTGCCCCATACGTGGGTCCAGTTTACTTAAACAACATAAAGCTACTGTCTTAAAAACTGTCTCAAAATAAAAAGAAAGACATAAACAAAGAGGCAAAAAAACTCTCAATCCATTCATAACTTTTGAAATTGGATGACTGATACACAGAGGTTTATTGAACTACTCATTACGTTATTGTTTCCAGTATTTTCATATACCTATAATAGAAAGGTCTCAAAGTAACAAAGCACTTAACTGCATGACCTTAGGTATGTTTAGTATTTTTTTTTTTTTTGGTCCCTATGTCTTTATTTTTAAAATGTGAATACCAACACCTACACTTTGATGTGAAGATTACAAATAATATATGTAAAGCACATAGATATGCTTGGATCATAATATGTGGTTATTAAAACAGTGGTTGTTATTGAAGGTATGCATGTATTCAAGAAAGCCTAACATTTACTGGGAATTTATACTTCTATATAAGATTAACATTCCAGAATTGTCCATAAAATAACATAACATAAATGATTTTATTTTTCTAAAACATCAATGTTGTTCCTTCTAAAGTAACTTTCATTTTTTTTTTGCAATAATACCCAAGTATTTCCGAGAAGTTTTATTTAAGATTGCTTATGGATTTCTACTTAGTTATTTTTAATATCCCCGATGGGATAAAATTTGATCCCTTCTGAAGAGTAGAAATATTTTTGGACACTGTAAGTCAGTATAATCAATTGCAGAAGTTGATCAAACAATGAATAATTAGCCTAAACCAAAAAACAACATGGGTTGAGATGAGACAGAATTTCCCTCCGCCCCACCACCCCAGAACTGGGGATTGAACCCAGGGGGACTCTACCCCTGAGTTATGACTCCAGATCTTTTTATTTTTTATTTTGAGACAGAGACTTGCTAAGTTGCCCAGGGTGGTCTCAAATGAGTGATCCTCCTGCCTTAGTCATGTGAGTGGCAGTGATTATAAACATGCACCTGGTGCAGGGTGAGACACAAATTCTTATATGGCTCACTAGAAAAATCTAAAGGATGAATCTTTCATCACTGTACATTTCAAGAAATTCACTTAGGACACTTGTTATCCATTCAATTTAACAGTTTTAAATACTCCCACTTACTGAAGTATTACTGCTATGGCTAGATGCACTGAAAGGGTCAGTACTTGAAGTGACAAAAGGATCAGTAGATGATTGCTTGAAGAAACAGTCAGATGCAAATGGATCCGAACCTTTGAAAGGATCACCACCAAAAGGATCTAAGAAAATAAAGCACAAATGTAAGAGACTAAAAAAATAATTCCCTATTACCTTAAGGCAGGCATTACAATTGCCTTAATTAAAATACATTGTGAAGTCTTGCAGAATCTGATGTAGGTACTCTTCTAATTCCTTTGTGATTTTGTTAAGATGTAGAGCCTTTTAACCTACTTTTAAAAGTAGCTTATAATTTTAAGAGACCCAGTTTTAAGTGCCCTTAATCTATGCCATCATAACCTAAGGAAATGCAAAAAAAACCTTTAATATATTTCTCTGAGTTTAAGGCTAACAGCCAGTACTTTGGAACAGGTTCAGGACACAAAACTAAATTGTAAATAAGATTACTTTGTTCTAATGAAAAATCCCAGAAAAAAATACCTTAAAAAGTCCAACACTGAGGCTGGAGTGGTGGCTTGGTGGTTACGGCGCTTGTCTGGCAAGCATGAGTATGCAAGTTCAAACCCAAGCACCACGTACACCACAAAGTCTTGGAGCAACAGAAGCCACATGAAAAACTAAATAAAAATTGTTTCTCTTTCTCTTTCTCTCTCTCTCTCTCTCACTGTCCCTCTCTCTTTAAAAAAAAAAAAGTCCAACACCAAGTAATTCTTAAAGATGTTTCCTTTTTTCCCATTTGCATGAATAGACTAAAATCTTAGGAAAATAAAACTAAGTTCTAATTACCTGCAGTGTAGTATAGATTCATTATGCTCATTTAATCTTTAGCTAATAAGGAAAAATTAAACCCAATATTATTTAAAGCAATATCAAGATTATTACTTTTTAAAAAGTAAAGCTGGGGGCTGGAGTGGTGGCCGGAGGTTACAGCGCTTGCCTGGCATGCTCAAGTATGTGAGTTCAAACCCCAGTATCACATACACAACGAAGTCTCAGAGCAACAAAAGCCACATGAAAAACTAAATAAAATCGATTCTCTCTTTCTCTCTCTCACTGTCCTTCTCTCT
>PVKS010021932.1:0-11681 GCA_004027875.1 Aplodontia rufa | reverse complement strand
AAAGTAAAGCTGGGGGCTGGAGTAGAGGCTCAGTGGTTGGAGCACTTGCCTGGTAAACCCCAGTATCACAATACAACTAAGTGTTGGAGAAACAAAGGCCAGATGAAAAAATAAAATTGTTTCTCTTTTTCTCTTTCTCACTTCCCTTTCCCTCTCTCTCTCTTGAAAAGAAAACAAAACAAAACAAACAAACAAACAAACAAAAAAAACTAAAGCTGGGACTGGAGGTGTTCTCCTAGCATGTGTGAGGCTCTGGGTTCGATCCCCAGCACCACAAACACACACACAAAGTTAACAGTTAATATTAAACAATTCACAAGAATCTACCACTCTTTCTGAAAATGCTAAGTACATGCAAAACTCAATAAATAGGAAATATATTTTCTTTCTTCTTCTTCTTTTTTTTTTTAAAGGGCTAGGGATGTAGCTCAGTGGTTAAGTGCCCCTGGGCTCAATCCCCAGTATCTTTTTTTTTTTTTTTTTTAGAGAGAGAGAGGAGAGGAAGAGGGAAAGGAAGAGAGAGGGATGAGGGAGGGGGAGGGGCATGAAGGGAGGGAGAGAAAGAGAATGAATCAACTTTATTTAATTTTTCATCTGGTTTTCATTGCTCTGACAGTTGTGTATGTGGTGCTGGGGTTTGAACTTGGGTCCTTGTGCATGCCAGCCAATCATGATACTGCTGAGCCACTGCCCCAGCCCAGGAAGCTTATTTATATAGCCCCCTCAACTTTATTACCTCTCATTCCTAAATACAACATAAGGCTATAATTAAGCAGAATTGAATTAAAGCTAAGATGTAACGTAATAATGTACTGACCAATTTTCCCAAAAGGATCATCCTTGAAAGGATCACCTGGATAAAAATAAATAAGCAGAAATCAAAATAACAAAATTTATTCCTCTGGGACCATTACTTAAAGGATAACTTTTTTAAAAAGAGGAACAATTAGTTTTAATAACTCTACCTCAAAATAAATAAAAATTATGAATGTCATCCACCTTAGGAAATATTTAAAATAATAAAGAATAAAGGTCGAACTCAACACACCTCAAAAGAGAGGTATATTTGAAATAGAACAAACTATACTTACCTTGATCACAAGTAGAAATTACAGAAGAGCAAAATTTTACTAACACACATATCTACAGAGGGGGCTGGGGCGGTGGTTCAGTGGTTATGGCGCTTGCTAGGCATGCACGGGGATGTGCGTTCAAACCCCAGCACCAGGTACGCAACAGTGTTGAAGCGTCAGAGCAACAAAAACCAGATGAAGAACTAAATAGAAATTGATTCTCTCTCTGTCTCTTTCTCTCTTAAAAACATTTACATAAATTAAGATATTTAGCTCCACTGAAGCAAAAAAATATATATATATATACACACACACATATAAAAATAATTGAAGAATCCAGAGGCAAATTTTTATATTTATGGCCATTTGATTTCCGACACGAGTACCAACAAACAACACACAAAGGGGAAAGAACAGTCTTTGCAACCAATGGTTTTGGGACAATACAACTCCTACACCACATACCATACACAAAAATTAACTAAAGATCTAAATGTAACAGAACTATAAAGCTCTTAAGAAAAAAGAGAAACTGAACTTCACCCAAATTAAGAATCTTTGCACTTAAAAGCAAATCAAGAACATAACAGACAACACAGAAAGCCAAGAAAATATTTGCAAATCATGTATTTCATAAGAGAATTATTATTTGCAATAGCTAAAGAGCTCTTATAAATAAACAATAAAGACAACCCAAAGATGAAACGGGCAAAATGATTTGATGCTCAACAGTTGTGTACACATTTTTGTGTGAACACATTTTCATTTCTGAGTGCATATTAGTTCACACAGTAAATTTTTTGTTTAGTTCGTAATTCTGTTTAATTGGTGGAGGAACTGTCACTGTTTTCCAAAGAGACCACACATTTTACAGTCCTACCAGAAGTGAATGTGGGTTGCAACTTCTCTATATCCTTGTCAATACTTGTTTTCATCTATTTTTTGATTATATGCATTCTAGTAGGCATAAGGAATATCTCATTGTGGATGTGACCAACATTAAGCATTTTTCTATGTGCTCATTGGTCATTTGTATATCTACTTTGGTGAAATCATTTTGTCCATTTTGTTGCATAGGGCTGAGGGTTGGGGAGATGGAAAGTGACTGCTATTGAGTATGGAGTTTATGGAATGATAAAAAATTTTCCAAAATTAAACTGTGGGGATGATTATAAAACCACAAACATATTAGAATCATTAAATTGTATATTATATTTCTATTATTTTATTTTTTGCAGTGCTGGGATCAAACCCAGGGCCTTGTGCATAGTAGGCAAACACTTTGCCATGAAGCTATACTCCCAACCACTATAACATTTTAAATGAATAACATATATCTTTTTACACTTTATACATCTTAATAAAGCTGCTTTTAAAAAAGAATTCTGGTATATGGGTTCATTTCTGCCATGATCTTAAGTTATTCTGCCTTTGTACCTTAAGTTTCCATCTTTAAAAGTGACATCAAACTCATCAGTTTCATTAGGTAAGTTTGGAAATAAAATATAAGGCAAAAGAGCTTTGATCCAAGTGATATTTAAAGTAGTTTACACTGGGGTGGAGCCATGGCTCAGTAGTTACGGCACTTGCTAGGCATGCACAAGAACACGGGTTCAAATCCCAGCACCACGTACACATCAAGTGTTGGATCAATGAAAGCCACATGAGAAATTGAATAAAGTTGACTCTTTCTCTCTCTCACTGACCTTCTCTCTATACATATTTAAATAAAAGTAGTTTACACTGACATCAGAAATTTTCATTTATCAAAGTTATGTTTCTTCAGTAAGATGTGGGTCCTTTAAAGAGAGGGATCAGATGTCTAATTATAGTTTCCACTGTTTTTAAAAGTAAAGTCTTGGCATTTTTTAGTAATTACTGGTTGACTTAAAAATGTTCAACCTTCACTACTGTACTATAACATCTTTTTCCTTTGGTCCTTATTCTGAAAAAGAAACCTACTCTTAATTATGGCCTCCAGTGGTATAAACAGTGGTTTTGTACTAGGATTTAGTTGCCTGAGCTGGATAAATATTAGCAAATTTAAGAATATAAATGCTTGCTTTTACCTTTATTTGTTATAATGAGCATGTTCTCAAAATAAAGTCCTAATTGTAACACAGTTATATACTAAAAATCTCTTTTGGTAAACTTATAGTATTAAAAAAATACTTACTGCCAACAAAAGGATCGGACTGGAAAAAATCCAAGTTTGTATCTGCAACTGGATCTGTCAGTGAACTTGGTTCTGTATTAAATGGATCTTCCTAAAAATAATTTTAAATTAAAAAAAATTTTAGGAACCAGTTTTAAAAGATAACATTTTTTAAAAAATAACTCACAGATCATACACATCCTTTAAAAAAATCAACAAATATTTTTGTGATCATAAAGAACATTTAAAGCATTAGTGATTAGAACATTCATTTATTTATTTACTTATTTTTTTAAAGAGAGAAGGACAGTGGGAGAGAGACAGAGAGAATCAATTTTTATTGAGTTTTTCATGTGGCTTTTGTTGCTCTGACACTTAGTTGTGTTACGTGGGTGCTGGAATTTGAACCAGTGTACTCTGACACTTAGTTGTGTACGTGGGTGCTGGGGTTTGAACCCCAGCATGTACTTCGCACATGCCGGGCAAGCACCATAACTCGAGCCACCACTCCAGCCCCTGATTAAAACATTTAAATATAAAATTATTTTTTACCTCTTTCGAATGTCTATCATTGTCAAATTCAGGATAAATTTTTTCATCAACAGCTGCAGTCACCACTTCGTTTTCATCAGTCACATCAGAAGGTGGTATTTCAGGACTACTTCTTGCCTGCAAAATATATAAACATATTTATATATATTTTACACACACGCATACACACACATGCATATATACACAAATGCACCTTTTTAGTGGTATTGGGAAGTCAATGACGTTCATGCCCTCGCCAGGCAAGTGCTCTACCACTTCACTATACTCTCCACCCTGATTACAAAATACCATTGCTATACAGACTTACAATAATATCCTTTTCAACGAGGCAGAGGAACTTACAAAGGAAAACTAAACATTATTAAAACAACAACAACAACAAAAAAGACAAGCCGAATATACTCAGTGAATGATTTTTTTCCCATAATCTATCTAGGAAAATGGTGCCAGCAAGCATCAGAGTCACTTAAGCCAGAAGTGTTCAGGTCATCTTTAACCACTTCCTATTTTGGCCACCCCTCACCTAAAATAAGAGTCCAAGTTTTCCTCATTCTTAACCTCTTTCTCAAATTCTTTTCCTCTTTTTCATCCCGATAGTCACTATCATTAATTTATATTATAATTATCTCTGGTCCAGGCTGCTGTAGTAGCTTTCCAACTGCCTTCCTGCCTCCAATACTACTCTCCTTAAAGCAGCCAAAGTAATAGATTTACAGTGTGAATCTTATAATGGCCTTTCTGGTTAAAAGTTCTTCAATGACTCTCTATTGCTTTCTTGATTTAGATCATTGGTAAAAAGACTTAAAAAAGTAGGACAATCTCCATTTGATACCAGTAGTTTGATGTGTTTAAGGGATAACCTAGGAATCTGTGCCTCTTGTGAGCTTCAATGAATATTGACTAATATATCTATGATTTCACTGTCTAAATATAATGAAGTCTATAAATTTTACATCCTTAATCCCTCTCAAAATTGTCATCTTCTCATCATCCCTCCTGCAACTGCTTAAATTTAGGCTAAAACAACTCACACACAGACTATTTCAACAGCCTTTCCAATTCATTTCCCACATTTCTAAAAGGTAAATTTAATCATGTTATTTCTCATTTTAAATTGTTCAATGGCTACTCACAGCAGTAAGATAAATCCAATATGCTTCAAGATGAATCTGAATTTCTTATCCTATGGCCCTGTCTAATCTACAAGTCATTTTTCTCCATTTTGATCCACACATCAAAATCACACATAGAAAGCTGGAGCAGTAGCTCAGTGGTTACAGCACTTGCCTGGCATGTGTGAGGACGTAGGTTCAAACCCCAGCATCACATACATAAGAGAGCAACGAAAGCCTCATGAAAAAACTAAAGATTTTCTTTCTCAGTTCCTTTTTAAAAAAAATTACTCACAGTTTTTTTTGGTCTGTTTTTTTAAAGAGAGAGGGACAGTGTGAAAGAGAGAAAATCAATTTTTTAATTTACTTTTTCATGTGGCTTCTGCTCCTCCGAATTCATTGTGTACGTAATGCTGGAGTTCAAACTGGTGGCTCAGTGGTTATGATGCTTGCCTGGCATGCACCGAGGATCCAGGTTCAAACCCCAGCACCACATACACAACTAAGTGTTAGAGCAATGAAAACCAGAAGAAAAACTAATAAAGTTGATTCTCTCTGTCTCTCACTCTCCTTCTATCAAAAAAAAAATTTTTTTTAAATTAATATTTAAGCCAGGTTCAGGTGCAGCAGCATCTGCTTGCGGTTCTAGGAACTCAAGTTTTAGGCTACGCTGGGCAACACAGTGACCCTATCTTAAAAAAAAAAAATAGTGGTAGTAGTTATTTTCTATAGAAGTATTATTTTTTAAATATGCTCTACAAAAAATAAATCCATTAAAATTACGTTAGGTACCAATCATGGTGGTGCATGTGTGTAATTCCAGTGAATCAGGGGGAGGAGACAGGAGGATTGGACGTTTGAGACCAGCCTCAGCAACTCAGTGAGATCCTTCTCAAAATAAAAAATAAAAAGTGCTTGGGATGGGGCTGGAGAGGTAGCCCAGCAGTAGAGTGCTTGCCTGGCATGCACAAGGACCTGGGTTTGAACCCCAGCACTACACATACAACTAAGTCAAAAAAACAACAACAAAAACCCAGATGAAAGTCTAAATAAAATTGATTCTTTCTCTCACTCCCCTTCTCTCCCTCTCTCTCTCTATATATATATACACATAAATTAATTATATATTTATATATTTTTATAAATATAATATATAAATTAATTATATATAATCAATTCATATATAAATAAATTAATATATTAATTTATATATAAAAATAAATTAATTTATATATAATAAATTAATTAATTTTTAAAAAGGGCTAGGGATACAGCTCAACTGGAAAAGTACCCCAGTTCAATCCTCAATAACTCCCCCCAAATTAATTAAAATATAAACAGATAACATTACATTTTAATATTAGTTAAAACTGAGATTTATTGTATAAGAACTTACTCTATGCCTCTAAAAAATGAATCTCAGTTCTTAGATGAGACATACAAACACATTTATATTATGTATGATGCCAACAAAAGTTTGATCTGCATCAATCTTTTTTTCTAAGGTTGATCATGAAGGTAATGGAACTACTAAACTCACTGGAGATTCCTGATGTATGGGCTCAGACTCCAGGTTGTTCTGGCCTTCAGCCTGTTCATTAAGGTTGGCTGTCTCACTGCTGCTGGTGCTGAGGCTGCAATAATCTGTAGCACCATTTACAAGAATGTTGTGTGGACTACTGCACCTATTTGGCTGATTATTATGATCCAGATCTTTCATTTCCATCAGTCTCATTTGCATCTGTCAACACAAAGCAGAAATATGAAACAATTTATTAGTGGAAAGATATGTAACATAAATATAGTTATACCCCTAGAGTTGGTCAAGATAAATTTGCTCATCATCGAGGGAATCCTCTGGGAATAAAGAAAAACTTAGAGGAAAGATTTCAGTAATATTTCCCAGTAAGTTCTCTTGAAATTCTAGTACTCATGGATTTGTTTTTGTACATCTTTTGAAATCTCCCAAGAATTTTGATTTTTGCACATTGCAAAGAATCTGTAAACTAGCAGTACTTCAGAGTTCAATTAGACAAACAAGGGCCAGGATATTGAAGAGAAGGAAAACAATGTGAGAGAGAAAAAGAATATTCTATGATAGCACTTAAATAGAGATACAGAAAGTTGAGGGAGAGTACACAAGATTTTGAAACCAGCAGTATTCATTCCTATTAGGAAAGGGGAGAGAAGACTGATGAGTTAATGTATTGTGTTGTGTAAATGGGTTAGGGCCCTAGAAAGTATTCTCTCTTTTTTTTTTTTATTTTTTTATTTTTTAGGGCTGAGGACCAAACTCGGGCCCTTGCGCATGCTAGGCAAGCGCTCTGCCACTGAGCTAAATCCCCAACCCCTAGAAAGTATTCTCTAAATCTAAGCTATGCTGAGCATTTGAAGGAAGGACACTCGATGTGTGGGTCTGTCTTCCTCCCTCCTTCCTTCCTTTTTGGACTACAGGGGATTGAATCCAGGGATGCTTTACCAATGAGCTAACATCCCTAGACCTTTTTATTTTTATTTTTTTGAGACAGTGTCTCATTAAGTTGCTGGAATTACAGGTGTGCATCACTGCATCCAGCCTATTTTTCTCTTACTCCATGAATAAGAACTACATCTACAGACAACTGTTTTATGACTCAAAAGATGAACTCAAAAGAACGCTTTAAAATGCAAAAGTCTATGAAAACAACAATTTGTGTATGAAAGTATCCAGCACACTGCATTTCCTACTATCATAGCACTTAAATTTTCCCAGCATTTTGTTTGTCCTCTGTTCCTTTTTCACTAATTCACTGCTTTTTTTTTTTTAAGTGAGAGAAAGCGAATCAATTTTATTTATTTTTTTCATCTGGTTTTTGTTTTTATGACACTTAGCTGTGTATGTGATGCTGGAGTTCGAACCTGGGGTCTTTGTGTATGCCAGGCAAGCACTCTACCACTGAGCCATCTCTCCAGCCACTACAGTTTTCTTTTTTTGTTCTGTAAATGAAAGATCTTCAGTTCTTTGAAGTTAGGGACAACAAGTTTTTTTGTTTACACTTCATAGCTCCAACATCACCATAACCATCCATGCTATAAGTATTTAATATATTCACTGAATGAACACTAGTATTGAGCTTGTAAATTTAAGCAGTCAGTGTAAATTAGCATGCATGCGTGCATGTATGTGTGTCTAACCTACCAAATCACACTGTATTTTGCGTTTAAACAATCCAAAAATACTACACATTTCAAGAATATTCCCTTTATATAATAATATAACAGTGGCTTATAAAATTTTTACTTTAACTTACAGAAAGAAATCCATTACACTTCATAATCTGATAAATGTATATGTATATGTATATATTTGGATTTGTCTCTTTGCGTGTATATGTATACATAAAGACATACATATATAGGGGCTGGAGCGGTGGCTCACCGGTTACAGTGCTTGCCTAGCATGCATGAGTACACAGGTTCAAACTCCAGGACCATGTTCACAACTAAGTGTTGGAGCAATGAAGTCTACATGAAAAACTAAATAAAATTGGTTCTCTCTCTCTCTCTCTCTCCCTCTCTAAAAAAAAAGATACACATATATAACACAGATATAAGCATTTGATGTGTATAGATGTAGAGTTATACATACACACAAACATACAGTAGTGGAACAAATTTCATGAAGTTATACTTATCCTGACTATAATTAATACACTTTGATGTTTCCTATGCTTTCTTCTTTTTCATTTTTTTTTCAGCACTAGGGATCAAAACCCATGCCTCATGTATGCCAGGCAAGTACCTAGCTACTCCTGAGATACACCCTCAGCCCTGCATTTCATTTTTTTTAAAAGATTTTCATCATGATCATTAAATCAATTTCATTCTCCCCTACAACTTTAAAACCATGGCACTAAAATTAAACCCATCATACAGATGAAGCAATAAAAGGAAATACCTGCTTATCAAACAATTCTATTTAGAACAGAATTCTTATGGTTAGCCTGAGACAATTAATATAATCTTGACCAAAATTGGGTTTTCTTTTGTATAGTTCACAAGCATTGCTTTATTTTCTCAATAATGATTATAATATCTTCTTTACTTGTTTATGTTCCTTCCTTTAAAAGAAGTCCCCTTTCAAAAAAGGTCAAAGAAAGGAAAATGAAAAGATAAGTCAAAGACTGGGAGAAATTATTTGTAAATCATTTATCTGATAAAGGAATTATACCCAGAATATGCTGAAAAACACACAGAACTTAATAACAAGAGACAAACAATCCCAAATTTTAAAATGAGAGAAACATATGAATAGATATTTCAGCCAAGAAGATAAACAAATGGCTGATAAACACATGAAAAGGCACTCAATGAATGACCAGTGATGACTTCTCATCAGGGAAATGCAAGTTAAAAACTACAAGATACCACTACACCTACTAGAAGGACTATAATGTATTGGTGACAATGTGAAGAAAATGCAATTCTCATAGATTGCTGATGAATTTATAAAATGGTGCAGCTTCTTTGGAAAACAGTTTGGTAAAAACTCAAAAACTATTTTAAGAATATCCATTCCTTGGGGCTGAAGTGGTCACTCAGTGGTCTTGGCACTTGCCCAGTATGTGTGAGGATGGAGGTTCAAACTCCAGCACCATGTACACAATGAAGTGCTGGAACAATGAAAGCCACATGAAAAACGAAATAAAACTGATTCTCTCTTTCTCTCTCCCTCTCTAAAAAAAAAAAAGAATATCCACTCATCTGGTACCATTCCCACCACAGTAACTATTTTGGGTTGTTTTCTCACTGAGGACCCACACTGGTACAAGATCTGTGCTAAACAACAGATTTAAAAAAATAAAAACAGGGGTGGAGCGGTAGCTCAGTGGTTTAGGCGCTTGCCTGGCAAGCACGAGGACCCAGGTTCAAACCCCAGCACCACGTACACAACTAAGTGTTGGAGCAACTAAGGCCATGTGAAAAACTAAGTTGTTTCTCTCTTTAAAAAAAAAAAAAACAAACAACAATATGTGTAAGCTCCTAGATCCAAAAAGGAAGTCTACCAGAGGAGATCAACATATAAACAAATATGCAGGTAAAAATCTTACCACTAATATAACAAAGTCCAACAAAAGTTCATCTTCCAGCTAAGAGGGAAGCAGCAAGCACCAAAAGAAGGAATTAATTCTACATAATAGTTGAAGAAGACCTGGATTTTAGAATGTGGATCCTTTAAAGGTTATATTACAACAAATTACTTAATTTCCGTGGCCTCATCAGCATGTTCAATTCAAAATGAAATAAATGAGTTTCATGAATTCTATGCTCCTAGGTAACCATCTGACTATCATTCCATAAAATGTTATTCTCCATGCAGTGAAGTCTAGAAATGAAAAAAAATCTATACATGCGACCAACTATAAAACCCCATATTTATCTATAAAAAGAACAATTTTCTAATTTAAATAAATAAAGGTTTCTAAATAAGAAAAACTGATTTCAAAATCAGAATGACAAAAGAAGACATTAAATTATTACTTATAAAAGTAAGCAACACATTGGGGCTGGAGCGGTGCCTCAGCAGTTATGGCCCTTGCCTGGCACGTGTGAGGATGCAGGTTGAAGCCCCAGCTCCATGAATGCAACAAAGAGTTGGAGCAACGAAAGCCACATAAAAAATCTGAATAAAACTAATTCTCTTATTCCCAGAGAAAAGGGGTGGACACCAGCCTTAAAATGCACAACTCTTCCAGCTAAAGCTCCTTTTTTACTTGGTGTAAATCAAACTATATTAGTTTTTCCATCTCCATCTCTCAATCCCCCCCTCTTTCTGTTTTCTCTCTCTCCTCTCCTCTCCTTTTACCTTGGTGCAAAATAACTAATCTTGGCTCTTTTCTCTTTCATTCCCTCCCCATCCTCTCTCCTCTTTCTCCCTCACACTTTGCTTTCCATACTTATGACCAACTGTCTTCCCTTTTTCCTTCTAGTGCACACGTAACTATACTAAACTACTAAACATTGCAGCAACAACAACAACAAAAACTAATTCTTTCTCTCACTGTCCCTCTCAAAAAAAAAAAAAAAGCAACACTATTTATGTTCTAAACATTATGCTAAAATAATCACAGGTTTTGCCTCATTAATACTTACAGTTGCTCTAAGAAGTAGGAGTTTTGTTAATTCTCCAATTTTAAAGACAAAGAATCTGATACTAAGGTGATTTATCTAGTAAGTGGCAGTTCTTGCCTTAGTGCAGGTATGTATTCAATCAATGATTATCCTACTGGGAATGCTACCAGATGAATAGATGCTCTTTTTAAAAAGAGAGAGAGAGAGAGAGAAAGAGAGAGAGAGAGAGATAGAAAGAGAGACAGAATCAATTTTGCTTATTTTTTTCAATCTGGTTTCTGCTTTTCTGACACTTAGTTTATGTATGTGGTGCTGGAGTTTGAGCCCAGGTCCTTGTGCCTGCCAGGCAAGCACCATAACTGCTGAGCCACTATTTCAGCCCCCTGAACAGATATTCTTTAAAATAGTTTTCTTCTTCTTTTTTTTCTTTTAAACTTGTTTCATTGAGGTAGAATTTATACACCCTAAAACAAATTTACAAGAAGCAGTTTAATACTTACCTGAGGGTAGTAGTGGAGACTGACTAAAAAGAGGCATGAGGGGTCTTTCTTGATGGAATTATGAGGTTTTCAAAACTCAAAATTTACTGATTAATCACTGATCTATATACACTGAAAACATAGACCATCTCACTTACAAAGCCCACACTCTTACTCACTACTCCAATGATCATTAGAT
>PVKS010021931.1:15736-34567 GCA_004027875.1 Aplodontia rufa | reverse complement strand
CCGCTGGCCTGGGTAGACTCAGCCCCGCTCCCTCTTCTGTTCCGCTGGCCTGGGTAGACTCAGCCCCGCTCCCTCTTCTGTTCCGCTGGCCTGGGTAGACCCAGCTCTGTTCTCTCGTCTGTTCTGATGACTTAGTAGACTCAGCCCCGCTCCTTCTTCTGTTCCGCTGACCTCTGTGTCTACTCTGTCTCAAATGGGCCTTCATTACTCTGCCTCTTGAAATCAGGTAGCATGAGGCATTCAACTCTGTGTTACTTCTTCACTAGTGTGTTGGCTGTTCTAGGTCTTTTTCCTTTCCCTTTAAAGTTTAGACAGCTGATTGATGTCACCAACATTGTTTCTGACAATTTGATTGAATTGCATTAAATCTGAGGATTGACAATATTACTTAGACTTCCAATCCATGAACATGGAATATCTCTCCATGTATTTAGATATTTTAAGATTGATCATTTCATCAGTTTATTTTCCCTTTGCTCCTGAAGAATATTTTTCTGGGTATTGAATCTGGGGGTTCACAGTTCTTTTTTTCTCCTCCATAACTTGGCCATGTTGTGTCCCTTCTTCCAAGCCCTCCTGATTTGGGATGTGAATATGCTGTCATCTGGATGGGTCTCCCCACGATGTTTTGTGTTGTTTCTATCTGGATGTGTTCAGAAATTCCAGAAGTTTGATTATGATGCTTCTCAGCACGGATTTCTTTTGAGTTTATCCTGTTTGGGTTCTTGCAGCTTCTTGGCTTATGCTTTCGACTCATTTGGGG
Source organism: Aplodontia rufa (assembly GCA_004027875.1). Classification (NCBI taxonomy): domain Eukaryota; kingdom Metazoa; phylum Chordata; class Mammalia; order Rodentia; family Aplodontiidae; genus Aplodontia; species Aplodontia rufa. Next base: position 33,804 of record PVKS010021931.1, on the reverse strand, counting down.
ACTTTTCAGCCATAGCTTCTGGTTAAGTCCCGCCTTCTCTCTCCTCTCCTTCTGGGACCCCCATGACAACACATTGCCTTTGAGTGGTCCTGGGCCCCTGTGTCTCTGTCCCTCTTCTCCAGTCCTGTCCCTCTGTGCCCTCTGTGCTTCACACTGGTCTGTCTTTGAGTTTAGTGCTTCTCCCCTTGGTCATTTCCAAGCTGCTGTAGTCCCCATCTAGACAGATTTTCAAACTTCGGTTATTGTATTATTTTAGTTCTGAATTTTGCCTTTGGTGTTTTTTAAACATTTCTTTTTGCTAAGGTTTTGGGTTTTTTCCATTTGTTTCGAGTATGCTCATAATTGCTTTGAAGCATTTTTGTGATGGCTGCTTTATAATCCTTGTCAGATAATTTCAGCGTCTGTTGATTGTTGTCTCTCATTCAAGTGGTGCTTGCCTGCTTCTTGGGACCATGAGTGATTTCTTATTGCATCTCAGATGTTTGAGTATTGAGTAATGGAACTCTGTATCCTGTCTCCATCTAGGTGCAGGGTGCAAGCCTGGGCGAGGTGGGCTGCTGGATCCCCACCTTAGTCTTAATCCCACCAGCTAAGGTTAGTCTCCAACTCACTGCCTGGGGAGGAGGCTGGGAGGGAAGTCCCCCCTGGACCCCGGGGCCTGCCTGTCAACGGAAGTGCTAGCCTGCACTGCCTGTTTGTGCTGGATGGGTGGAAGTTTCCCCTGTTGGGCTCCACTGGCACCAGTGAGGTGGGGGCAAAGCCCATTTGTTCTGCACCACTGACTCCGAGTGGGGGGTGCTCTGACCCCAGCTGGACCCTGGCAACACCAGTGCAGTGCCAGCTACAGCCCAGGACAGCGGCTCTGCCTGCTGTGGCACATGTGGAGGCTGGGCCCCTGATTGGCACCTGTGAGGGGAGGAGCTTGCTCCGTGGGTGCACGGCTGGTGCAGGGCAGGTGCTTTCAGCAAAGCCGCCCTCCGCTCCTCGGCTTGAGGGAGCAGGCTCTTCACTTCATTCCTTTACGTTTCCCTGTGCCCATCAGTGCCTAGGATGGCAGCACCCCTCTCATCCGGACTTGGATGGCTGGGGGGCACCCAGGATGCTGGCTTCCATGTTGGAACCCTTGTCCTGAGGTTCCTTGGCCATTGTCCCCTTCTTTTTCCCAGTATGTCCCCAAGCTTGTCCCTTACATTGCCTGTGTCGGGGCTGTTATCCCTGTGAAGGGAGAAGGGAGAACGGTTTCACAACATCTTTGATGAAACCAGAAGTTTTTGCTTTTTTTTTTTTTTTTCCGAATCCAGCCCTTTTGTAAGGTAACAAAGCCCCCAAAGATTCTCCAAAAATAGGTCAGCTAGTCCTGGCGGGGACAATGATCCTCAGGGTGGAGGACACTTGACAGATTCCTGCAAAGAGAAGTTCACCTTAATAACTGGCAGAGCGATTTGCAGACTGCTATTAAAGGAACGCACACTTGGAAGATGTTCTCAGACTTCCAGACTCACGCGGCTCTGCGGCTGTGCTCCAGATCTTGGTTTGGGATTCGGAGGGAAACGTGGTCTTCGTGCGTGTTCCTCTGTCCCTGGCCACCTCCTGCCCGCTGCTGTCTGTCATCCTGCTCTGATGCTCCTGCTGCTTCTGCTTCCGACCCCAAGCTTTTCTCAGTGTGGTGACCCCATTGATGAGGACGTGGGTGTTGAGGACCCTGGTGATGAGGAACCCGGTGATGAGGACCCCGGTGATGAGGACGTGGGTGAGGAGGAACCCGGTGATGAGGACGTGGGAGGTGAGGACATGGGAAGTGAGGACCCAGGTGATGAGGATCCAGCCTTGCTTCCTGGCCCAGGTGATGAGGAACCGGGCTTGGTCCCCAGCCCAGTGGCTCACTGCCTGAGCAACGCTGGACCAGCTGCTGACCTCCCTGGGCAGCGGGGAGGGCAGCCTTCAGTCATGCTTGGTAGTGCACGGGCAGCTGGCAAGGGCGCAGATGCCTGGACTGTCTCCAGGGCTGGGCGGCTCCTGCTGCCTCCCATGCCTGTACTTAGCTCAGGTGCACGTGCCCCTGGAGGCCAGGCTGTGCCCGAGAGCAGGGTGGTCTCCAGCTGTGTCTCTAGAGCCTGTGCAAGGCCCAGAGCAGGCAGAAGAATCCATGATGGGCACCGGGAGTGGTGCATGAGGGAGAGGCGGGAGGCAGTAGGAAGATAGGTAGAGCTACAAGAGGCGGGACTGCCACAAGGCCAAGGCAGAGGGGGACGGCCAGCAGGGAGCCAGGGACACTGGATTTGGTGATGTGGGTGCCGTTGATGGCCATGTTGGCATTGTGTGGCTGGCTGTAGCAGGGACTTAAGGGTGGGTGGGTCTGAGGAAGAGGGTGTGATAGGTGTCCCTGTCACCGAGCAAAGACTGGTCCCAGATGACGCACTTCCTGCCTCTGTGTGTCCAGCATAAGCATTCCTATAAGACGTGTGCCCAAGCCTGTTACTTTTCCTCTAATGATGCTCACCTCCCCCTCTTCCAGAAATATCCACAAAGCCAACAGTTTATTTAGCAATAAGAATAATTACTGCCAACATCCTCAGGAGAACCACAATACCTGTGCACTGAATTTTCAGTTTATAAATGTGAAGCATCCTCACATCTCATCAGATACAAGATAAGGTGCTTCCCCCTTGTTACAGAGGAAGAGTCTGAGGGTCATGGAGGTCAGGCCCCAGCTGGCTACCACAGCGGCAAGGATCATCCACACAGCTCTACCTGTCTCCAAAGCCCACAAGACTGTCCTGTCTTTTCACTGGGAGCAGAGATCAAGAGTTAGGGACAGTAGATTTATGGGATTTGGGGATTTGTGAGCTAGATGGTAAGATGTCAGGTGACCGATTTCTACGTTGTGAAGAGACAGGCTGGACAGAGGTTGGCTTAGTGACTGAAATGACACCCACCCACTAAAAGTTCAGGAGACAGAATGTCTCCAAAGCAAGACCCCTGTACACACACCACATGAAAGGACCTGGCTGGTGGTTCTATGCCACCTCAGGGCTTTCAGCAAATGCTTTCTCAACTGTGTCCATACTGCAGCCACTGTCCTAAGCATTTATTGAGCATCTACTGCATACAATTACCACAGAACTCCACAACCTGGATGGCTTATCAGTAACAGAATCTTTTTCCTCATACCCTGGGGGTTGGGATTTCCAGGATCAAAGCAGCGGCAGATGTGGTCTCTGGGGAGGGTTCACCTCCTGGTCACAGACGGCGTCTTCCCTGCGTCTTCACATGACGGGGTCTCTCTTGTGAGGGCACTTACCACCCACCAAGTCACATCGGGCCACGTATGGATTTGCAGGGCACACTGAGTCTAAAACATTCTGCTGCTGACCTCCCAAATTCAAAACGCCCTGGTTACATCCGGTGGCCTCGAAGGTCTTACCTCATCCCCTGATCCACTCTAAGTCTCCAATCAACAGTCTTCCAAACCTCTGGACCAACGTGGGTGTGGCTCGAGGTGCGGTTCTGCCCCGGTGAGCAGGGAAACCGGAGAGTGGTGTGCTTCCCCGACACGAAGGTGGCTTTGACAGAGGACAGGCCCTTCCGGCCCAACCAGGGGCCAGCAAGGGAAGAGGAGCAGGTCCTGACGGGATGCTTGGGAACAGCCCTCCTGCTCTCCCTTGTGGCCCCTGAGGTGGAAGCCCCACTTCTGGACCCACCGGGGCCTTCTGGACAAGGTCATTCCTGCCCTTGCGGCAGCGCTGGGCGGGGGTTGGGGTCCCAAGGCTCTGGGCAGACCCATCTGGCCTGTTGGAAGTGAGGCTGTGCCCCCATTTTGGAAACCAGGTACTGCCCTGGTGGCCTTTGAGCCACCTTTAGGTCCTTCTCCCCTTGTGGTAAAGACCAGAGCGGGACAGGGGCTATGATGGCTGTGGGGCCCAGGCTCACCCCGCTCACCTCCTTATCCACCCATTGGCTACACCCTCAGTGCCGTCTTCCAAACTCGCTTCATGTTCTGCAGCATGAATTTTCCAGATCTTTGGGTTCTAGCTCCATTTAGCAAGCCCATCTCTGAGTCTCCTCTTTGCTCCTGCATTTCTCTGGGCGCTGGCAGGAGGAGCCCGTGTCCCCCTCAACACTGGGCTCAGAAATCGCCTCTGCCACGCGTCCAGTTCCGGTGCTGCACAGAGCAGAGGGTGCGACGTCCCCGCCCAGCCTCTGGCGTGTCCCTGCTGCCCCGCATCGGCCAGCAGCAGCAGGTCCTTGAGGCCTGTCCACCCGTTCCTGCTGCCCTTCTGCTGAGTTTCCCTGCAGCTGTCCTACGGTCCCCAGTGCCACCGTCGGTCCACTGGCAGCAGCGCAGGCCTTCCCAGCGTGTGCCCAAGGTCCACACTGTACCCTGTGACTCTTCTCAGCACCCAGTGCCGTCCAAGGCAGTCACGACTGTAGACTGGGTTGGTTTATAGACAACAGAAACTCATCTGTAAAAAGCTCCAGTGTGGGAAGTTCAAGACCACAGCACAGATGGGCCAATGCGGTGTCTGGCAAGGGCCAATTTTCTGGTTCACAGACACCCATCTTCTCAGGGTCCACACATGGCACAGGGGACACATGGCTCTCCAGGACCCCTTTTGCATGAATGATGACTCGAGAACTAAGATTCCAACACAGATGTGCAGCCTACAGCCCTGGGACGCCAGTTCCTTTGGGGCCCGAGATAAGGCACTGTGAACTTAGCATCTAAGGCCAAGCCACCTGTCGCACGGTGTGGGACAGCCTAACTCGGAGTGGGGCTGACGTAGGGGGCTGAAACCGAGGCACCACAGGGCTGCTGCCATCCTTCTGGGGGCTCCAGGGCAGGGGTTATCTGCTTGCCTTTTCCCGTGGCTGATGGTTCTCGTTACTGTGGCCAGTGGCCACATCGCTCGGTGCCCTGCTTGCAAGACTGAGCGCATGCCCTCCTCGAGTTCAGACCCTCCTTCCTCTTTCCCCTCTCAGGACCCTGACAACGACCGTGGGCCCAGCAATAACTCAGGTTCATCTTCCCATTTCAAAACCCTGAACTTACTCCTATCTGCAAAGACCTTTTGCCACTCAGGGTAGCCCAGTGACAGGCTCTGGGTACTGGGGACTCGGACACCTTTGGGGTCACTATCCTGATTGCACGCCAGGCTCCCGCTCTGCATCAAGAGTGATGTGGTCCCCTCATGGCCTCAGGGCAGAGAGGTTCCTGTTCTCTGCAACTCCCTCTGACCAAAATCCATGCAGGACCCCCTGCCCATGCCCTGTGGGGCATCCTGATGTGAAGTCACGGTTCTGAGGGGTCCCTGACCCTGACGGCCTCAGCATCACCATTCTTGCAGAGGTGGCTGGAGCTTGTCCCCAAGGCTGTGGCCCTTGGTGGCATGTGTTTCCTCAGGGCTCTTGAACTTCTGAGTGAGGTTACAAGCTTCCTGTCGCTGTGAAATCTAACAAGTTAGAGCTCAGTCATAAGAAGCAACCCTTCCCGGTGTAGATGTGCGAGCCGGGGCCCCATGCCTCAGGGTCTGGGGCTTGGTTGTTCCGGGGGCTGCGGCAGCAGGTCCCCACCCTGGACCTCAGCTCTTTAGAGTTCCGGGAACGCTGGGCTCGGGGTGCTCTGCAAGGTGGCCCACGGAGGTCGAGGGCTTTCCTGAACTTCTGGTTGGCCTGTGCCTCCCACCCCAGCACGTGCCTGCTTCCTGGCCTCTCGCTGCAGTGCCGCTCAGCCACACCCAGGTGGGAGGCCAGATCACCCAGGGCCAGTGAGTGGCCGTGCAGGTGAAGGTCAGAACAGTGCTGGCACACGAGCTCTGGCTGGTGTGTGCTAAGGGCAAACAGTGCCCATGGCTCCTGTCCTGACCAGCTCTGGCTCCCATGTTCCCCACGATGATGGGGCTGGTGATGGGCAGTCACCTCCAAGGCTCCTTCCAGGCCTGGCCCAGAGGTGGGTCCCTGCTTCTCTGTTCTTTTAATGAAAGAGGGGGAAACAGTAACAAGCTTGGGGACAGGAAAGGAGACACCAGTCTGCCAGGTCTCCTCAGTAAGACCCCAGCCTGTCCTTCCCTAACGGTCTGGAACCCTGGCTCCCACCGTCACCCCTGGAGTCTCAGAGATAGCCCTTCCTGGGTCACATAGTCTCCACCGTACAGCTGAGGACACTGGGGCCTGCCCTGGTGTGCCAGCTCCCACCTCACACAGAAAGGGTCCATGACTTACCCAAAGTCACAGAGCAGGTAAAGACCAGAGGAGACCAGGGTGAAGCAACTGCCAGATCAAGTGACTGGGCGTGGGCTGCCGAGAGGAGTCCTCAGGGTCTGGGTCTGCTTGGGCTCCTGGGTCCCAGAGAACCACGTAGTGAGAAGTAAGCCTCCCCAAGCACTCAGCGCCTCCCACCTGCAGAACCCAGCCCTCCCAGGGGCAAGGGAGACGCAGCCATGTCCCACCCCCAGCAGCCCGCCTGCAGGGCACCGTGGACAAAGGGACCTCAGGTGGCAGTGGACAGCAGCACTCACCCCATGAACAACAAAACCCAGTGCCCATTCTGGCTGTCATGAGCTGGGGTCAGCATCTTGCAGTGGGAGCAGCCAAATAAATAAAAGAAGGCGAAGCAAACAGATCCCAAGATGACCTCAGTGGCCCGTCCCCAGGTGCTCACACCCTATAATTGCCCCTTTAGTGTCGTGGGGCAGGAGACTTACTTCACCCAACAGAACATGAGGAGATGATTTCAAGTTCAAGGGGAGGGTAGCACTTGGTGGGCCTGGCTTAATCAGGGGAAGCCTTTCATGGAAGGAGCGGGGTCCTCCTCACAGTCAGGTGCTCTCTCCTGCTGACATTGAAGCAGCAAGCCATGAAGAGTTCTGCAGCCTCAAGGAAACAAATTCTGCCAACAAAAAAATGAGCTTGGAAACCAGTGTTCCCCCAGTTGAGCCTCCAGATGAGAATAGGAACCACTCACATACTGCAGCCACATGAGGCCCCAAACAGAGCTTACAGCTCAGCCAGGCTGGACCCCCGCCCCGTGATTCAGTGAGGAAAGAACTAGGTGTGGATTTAAGCAGGTTGGCATCTGGTGATTTGTTACGTAGCATTGCTAACTGATACCGACAGAGCAAGCTGCCTTTTCCCATAAGCAAGGTCTGCGCCAATCCTCACCAGCACTGCCGCCTACAAAGTGGAGTCACTGGGCCTGATTCCCAGTGACTGCTATGGAATGAGGTAGCAGAAAGGCAGGGGTCTCCTGAGCAGGGACCCAGGTGGTGAAGAAGGAAGGATTCTTCTGCAAAGCCTGCAGCTTGGCCTCAGTTTGCCCTCCCCCTCAGCCCTCCCTTAGCCTGGCTCTCCTAGGACCCAAGCCCATCGACCCTATGAGCTCTGCAGCAACAGGGTTAACCCCACACCAAAGCCTTGGCTACCAGGGCCCCCAAAGATGCTGCTAGCCAGTGCAGCCTTATGGAGAGAGGGGTCTTTCCTGGAAAACCAGCTGGCCTGCCAGAGCACTCGTCACGGAAAAAAATGACAACCCTCCCAGCCAACCTTCCCTCGCTGATTGGGGTAAACACAGTGGGATTAAAAGAAACCACCAGAATTCCAGCTCATTAGAGCTGAAATGTTACTAAGCTTGGATCGTCCTCTTGCAGGGTCCCTCCAGACCCAGCCAGCCGGTGGAAAATACGCCTAATTCAAAAAGAGTGTGGGAGTCCCATCCCGCCCAGGCCCGGGGTCAAGGATCTGGCTGGAGGGGCTGCGGGCCCATGTGACAGCAGTGATCTCATCCAGCCCTCTGCCTTCCTGGGAGAGGGCCGTCCCCCGTGGAGGCCAGAGCTGGGGCGGGGCTTGCCGGATGGGTGGGGGTGGCACATCTGAGGCTTTTCTGCACACCAGGCACGTTGGAGCTGCTGTGCCCAACCTCTGGGGGCCCCACGGAGGGTCACCCTGCCCACAGCCTCCCAGCACAGAGGGGACTCTGCACACCTCTTGGTCAAGGCCAAGAGGAAGTGTCTCAGGTGTTGGAAGTTCCACAGACCTCTGCTGCTGCTTCTTAAACAAGCTTTCAAACTAAAACCATCCTCAGCTCAGTCTGTCCTAAAGAAGGTCTCAAGCAGATTCTGGCCACTTGGCTGTGTGTGGACCCCAGGTTTGCTGGGAGGCAAATGTTCCTTCAGGCGTTCAAAAATCACTTTTTGGGCTGGAGCAGTGGCTCAGCGGTTATGGCGCTTGCCTGGCATGCGTGAGGACGCGAGTTCAAACCCCAGCACCACGTGCACAGTCAAGTCTCGGAGCAATGAAGCCACATGAAAAACTAAATAAAACTGATTCTCTCTTTCTCTCTCTCACTGTCCCTCTCTCTTAAAAAAATCACTTCTCCTTCTCATCCTACCCATTCCTCACAGCCTAGTTTAAATGTCCTCTTGTGCATGAGTTTTTCTCCTCCACACACTGACAATCTCAGAACCACCCACTGGCCCAGCAGGGCTTCAAGGCCCTGGCCCCCACTCCTGGTATTTTCCCTTGATTTACCCTCTTACTCAGTGACTGCATGGAGGCCCCAGGTCCCAGCTGCTGTTCTGCACCAGGGCTGCAGAGGCAGACACAACAGCAGCCTCTCTTAATCCCTAAGTCACAAATTTCCAAAATGACCCTGTGCAGGGTCACACTGGTCAGCTCCTGCTGTGTGCCCCTCCCACTGAGCTGGGCACCAGGGCCAGGTGAGCAGAGCTGCCCCAATGCCCAGTGTGCAACTGTGACCACACGCACGTTGGGGACTCCAGGCAGGACCTTGAGGTTGGGGACATTCACACAGGAGGGATGACAGAGACAAATTCTCAGGAGAGAACTGAGGCAAACTTCCGGTGGCCTCTGCCTGGGCCTGGAGCCAGCAGGAAGGGGTGGCTGATGAGGGAAGGGTGGCGCTCCCAGTGCAGAATCAGGCTCATGCTCAGGGCCCAGTGGCTATGTGGAGTCCCTGGGGAGGATATTCAGCCCTTGACCCCACCTGCTGTGAACAGGCCCAGGCCACAGACTTCCTGAGTCAGAGGACCAGGTAAGGGCAGAGGGGAGAGGAGCTGGAGCTTTCCATCCCGTGGAGTCAGGCCACCGTCCTGTCCCCTCTGGGGGCTTCACAGCCCGAGTAGCTGGTGTGGAAACCTCCTGAGGCTGTGTGCCCTGGTGCTCAGGCATGGCTCTTGGGCCTCCTGGCCATCCCGCTGCTGCCCGTGAGGGGTGAGTTCCTGCTGGGCTCCAAAGGGCAGCGCTCAGGCTGGCCAGGACCTGCAGCAGGCATCCCTGCTGGCTGGTGTGACAGGCCCGGGTGGAAAGCTGTGCTCCTCCAGATTAACATAAAGCACATGCGGCCAGAGAGAGCAAGGAGGCCAGCAAGCCCCGACCCGGCCCTGCCGTAGTGGCCCCTGGGGCTCTCTCTCTGGCCCCACCAGCGTCTCATGGGCTTCTGCTCTCCCCAGCGATCCCCTCCCACCATCAGGACCAGGCTGCAAAGCCACCAGCCTTCCTGGGGCTCAAGCAAAGGTCCGAGCTCCGGAGACAGGGATCCCGCCGTCTCTGAAGAGCCCCTCACAGCCCCACAGTGGCCTTCCCTGAGAAAACCAGAGAGCAAGGGCCACCAAAGGTGGAGCCCTCTGCCCTCAGTTGGCTTTCATGCACAGGGACTGACACAGGAGATAAGGACCGGAGGTGGGGTGTTCATGATGGCTGGGAAGCATGAGCACGGGGGCCCAGGAGGGAGGCAGGAGGCTGCAGGCAGCTGAGGCTCAGAGGCTCAGAGACGGATCAGAATGAGGTGGCCCTGGAAATGGAAAGGTGGAAGTGGGCTTATCTGGACTTAGCTCCTGAGCCCCCCAAGCACAACCACGGGACCACTGACACCCCTGCTGAGTGCAGGCACCACACGCCTCCCAGGACAGGGACCTCGTTATCCTCCACTGTCCTCAGAGGAGCCCAGGGCTGGGTCCAGCCCAAGACGGCAGGGAGGGGCCATCAGACAGACTCCAGTTCTTCCTGGCTAAGTCCCAGGCTCCCACACCCAAGAAGGGAAGCATGTGGGCCAACCCGAAGCCCAGGGTCTGTCTCCCCCATGGGAGCCCGCCTGCCCTCGTCGCGGTGGCAGACGCCTGGTTCCACTGGAATTTCATGCAAACAGCAGGCCGTTTCCCTAGATCACAGAGTGCCTGGACAGTCTCGCTCTGTGAGTGCTGCCCCAGGTGTCTGATACCCCAGTTCACCCCAGGGTCCTGTGTCTTACCTGATCCCTTGTCATGTGTGATGTGTGGAGGGTTCACCAGACCCAGGCCTGGGCCCCAAAGGGGACCTCACACCAGAGGGCCAGAGATGGCTGCAAGTGCCCCTCTTCTCCTCCCCAAGAGTACTGGGGCTCCCCCAGGGCAGCTCTGGGGATGGTTTGTGGAGGAGAGCAGGAGCAGCTGCAGCCCCCATGTGTCTGGAGGGTTCAGCTGGGCCTGCGCATCCCTCTGCAGAGGTGGGAGGGTGGCCTTGAGCCACTTCCTCCCTTCCGGGCCCCAGCTCCCCCTTGCCTGCCCTACCTGCTTCCATTGGGAGTGACACCAGTTCAGTGACAGTGAAGGAGAGTGGCTAGCAGGGTGGGGGAGATGTAGAAGACCCCATCCAATCTGTGCCACCCCTTGGCAGATGCAAAGGGCTGTCACCTGTGAAAGACCCCACCAGAAGCCTGTCTTCCTGGGGCCAGGAGCCCTGGGGAGCTGTGTCCCCAGATCAAAGTTGGACCTGGCAAGAAGGGTACTGCAGCCCCTGACTAAAGCAGCAGGGGCCTCAGGCAAACCCCACACAGCCACAGCCTCAGTTTCCCTATTTGAGACCCCAGGTTAGAACAAGGGCAGCCAGAGGCCAGCCAGTGCCCACCCCCTCAGCCACAGAGGCCTTTGTTCTCTCTAGGGACCCCTGCGTTCTCCACCCAGAACCTAGCAGCTATGACAACAGATGCTGACGGCACCCACAGGTTGGGTCAGGGTGTGGGTGGCCAGCACGGTGCCTTGGTCTGCAAGGTGGTGAGGCTGCAGAGGGCTGGGCTGGTAGAGAGAGACTGCATGGCTGAGCCACCCCAGTGCCCTTGGCAGGCTGTAGTCACTGGTCACAAGGGCATCTCCACAGGACCACCAAATACATGGCAGCCTCCTTCCCCAGAGCAAAACAGGAGAGGGGGGGAGAGACAGAGAGACAGAGACAGAGAGAGACACACAGAGAGACAGAGACAGAGAGAGAGACACACAGAGAGAGACAGAGATACAGAGACAGAGACAGACAGAGACAGCGACAGACAGGTACAGAGAGAGACAGAGAGAGACACAGAGACAGAGAGAGAGACAGAGGCAGTCAGAGAGACAGAGTCAGAGAGAGACACAGAGAGAGACAGAGATAAAGAGACAGAGACAGATAGAGACAGACAGAGACAGCGATAAAAAGACAGGTACAGAGAGAGACAGAGACAGAGAGACAGAGAGACAGAGAGAGACACAGAAAGACAGCGATAAAGAGACAGAGACAGAGAGAGACAGAGATAGAGAGACAGAGACAGAGAGAGGCTGACTAAGGCCAAAGTCAGCCTTTCAAGCCTAATCCCAATCTTAGGGGTGACACCCTTCACATCTGTTCATAGGATCGGCTCACGCTTAAGAGCAGCAGGTTGCACAGAGCACCAAGCCCGCAGGCTGGAATCCCCAGACACCGCCTGAGAGCTGCCCAGCACACTGGCAGCATGCTGGGACATGCAGGTGCATCAGGCAGGGAGGGGCCAGGTATGTGAACCCCCTCTCTTTCCCTCTTCCCACCGTCACTTCCCTTTGCCTCCAGCTGGGCCCTTTCCTCCTTCCTCTCTCTCTCACTCAGCCTTTGGTCCATCTGTGGCTTACCCACCGGGTGGGCACCAGGTCCCCTCTTCCCAGCTCAGCCCTAGAGGCAGCTTGAGGCTGGCCAGCCCAGATCTCACGGGGACACCTGGAGCTGCTGTGTGACATTTGGGCTTCAACACCGCAGGGCAGGGAGGTGCCTTCCTCTAACCTAGAGTCCTAGAGCTGGGCAGTGTGACCTGGTCCAACCTTCACACCACCCATGGGGCAGGGAACCAGTACTGCCCAGGCCAGCCCGTGGTTGGCACATGACGAGGGGGCCACGGCAGGAAAGAGCTGCTGTGTGTTCCCCCCAGGAGGTTGCAGCCGCTCCCCGACTCCAGTCCTGGGGCATGGACCACCTTGGGTGGGTCCTCATGGCGGGGGCTGGGCCCTGGACGCCAGGCCGGAACTAGTGTGGAGCCCCCAGCCCCAGGCCTAGCTGCTGCCACCAAAACTGCTCTTCCAGGATGCCGTGAGAGACTGGGGAGCTGCACCAGGTGCAGACACGCCCTGCCTGGAGCCGGCAGCCAGAGGGAGGCAGGAGTCCCAGGCAGGAAGGGTGGGTGCAGGATAAGAGGCAGCAGGCCCCTCCTCTCAGTGGGCGGGGCTCCCCGTTTTCATGGGGGCAAGGTGAGGACTTAAGGACCAGCAGCTGTGAGTCAGTCCACTGCCTGGGCAGAGAGAAAGTGGCCACCAATGTGTGACCTGCACGCAGAGACCCGGAGCCCCTGCCCCACACCACCAGACGCTTTCCAAGCACTGTCCCCCAAAGTACCCACCCGTGGCCACAGAGGTACATGCAGGCACCTGCCTCGCGTGCCCTCCATAGCCCTGGACGTTGTCAAAGGGGACACTTGGGCCAGGCTCATCTTTCCCATTATGTGAGTCAGAGTCCCCTGCGAGGGCTCTCAAGATGTTCCCAGCTATTTTTACTCCTCTTCTGTGAATTGCTGCTCAGAGCCTTTGTCCCTCTGCAGTTGAGGGTGACGTCAATCAAGTCGTAAGAGTTGTGTTTGTCAGGCATGGCCCCTCAGTCCACCAGAAGCTTAAGCGTCTCCTCCGCCTGTCACTTATCGCATGGTCCCGCCGCCCCTGCTGCGCTCAGAGGTCTTGTGATTTACACTGCTCATCACTCCCTTTATGGTCTGCAGCTGGCTTGGGGAGCCCCCTGCCCCAGCCATGATCCAGCATCCTCCCTTCTGATGCGCCAGTCCCTTGGTCCAGACATCTTCGCTGCTAGGACATTTGTTTGGTGAGGAAGTAGCGTTAACAGTGTCTTGCAAAAGAGGGAGTTTCCTCGATGGGAGACGCTTCAGCAAGGTGGGTGTAGAGGAGACGCCCCCTCCCACTGTCACCTGAGGGGCAGCTGGACTCAGTGACCTGGCTGAGCGTTCTAAAGCTCCTGACCACTTCTGAGCAATTCGAACGTGTGTCCTCCTCCTTCTTGGGTCATCCAGACTCTGAGGCAGGTTGTCGGGGAACCACGGAGAGGCTGTGGCACCCTGGGCGGGACCTGGCCTGTACAAGGTTTGAAGGAAGTGCACCCACCCCCACTCACTGAGGGACCTTGGAGATGCTCAGTGGCTCACACTCAGCAGGCTCTAGGACCTGAGGAAAGGGGTCTGAAGGTCCGAGGACACTGGGGAGGCCGTTGGGCCTGTGGGAACTTTTCTAGTAGTTTCTGAGCTTCTTCCAAGGGAAGCACTTTTCTGAATTGCCCTCTTCCTCTGAGTGAGGTGCAGGCAGGAGGTAGGATCCCCTTTGCAGCAGTGACCTAGTGGGGCCCCAGACCAGCTACTGCCTCATTATCACCCACCCGTACAAAGTCCTTCAAGGTAAGTCCATGGGCCCCACTTTACAGAACAGAAAATGGAGGCTCAGAGATGTTAAGTAACTGGCACAGAGCCACACAGCAGGTAGAGGCAAGACTGAGAAGGTCAAGCCAGAGAGCATCAGCAGAAATCCAGAGGGCTTCCTGGAGGTGGGAGGCCTAATTGGCTTGTCAAGGATTTGTGGCACTGGTAATGCTCGGGGAAGGGCAGGGGGCTATGGGGCTCTTCCAAGAGGCCCGCTGTGTCCTGTGGACACGGGGAATGACGTCTTTAAAGCTTGATGAACTGGAGACATGAAATAAAGGACCCAACTTGATGTGTAATTTTCTTGTAAAAATTCAAAAATTTTAAATGGTGTAGAGAAAACGATGGGCAACCCAAGGTCCGGCCTGAGTGCAGTGTGCTCAGGGCCCGGCTGCGGGCGAGGCTCCGTCTCGCTGTACGGAGACTGACTGCAGCGAGGGAGGCCGTGCACGGGGTGACCACTCACAGGAGCCAGCTCTTTCCTGCCTGTGCACTGGGTGACCACTCACAGGAGCCAGCTCTTTCCTGCCTGTGCACTGGGTGACCACTCACAGGAGCCAGCTCTTTCACGCCTGTGCACTGGGTGACCACTCACAGGAGCCAGCTCTTTCCCGCCTGTGCACTGGGTGACCACTCAGAGGAGCCAGCTCTTTCCCACCCATGTGGGGGCGGATGCAGAGGCCTCTGAGGAGTGGCGGGTGGTGACCGCTGCTGGGTCTTCGGATGATGAAGCCAACCGCGTTCACGAGCAGGAGCAGCGGGAGGAGAGGGGCAGGTGGGATGGCCATTGCTCAGAGTGGCACCTGCAGGTGGGAGATAATTCACAGCCACCAGGGAGGACAGCCGTGCTGGAGCTGTCTGGGGCTTCATTAAGCCACAGAAAGAGAAATGAACCAATCTCGGTCCCGGTCCGTGACTTCCCAGAAGATAGGGACAGAGGCAGGTAGCAGTCTGATTAATTCCCCTGGATGAAACCTTGAATCTAACACGTAACAGCAAATTCCTGTTTTCTCCATTAGAAACAATACCTCGGCCCCCACATCGGCTGCCAGGGCCCTAATGAGATCTCTTTCCCACTCTGGAGACTGAATTGGCCCTTTGTTCTTCGCAGCCGGGGTCAGAAGATTGCTAGTTTGGCAGCAAGGGCCAGTTGGGGATATTTGCACTGATGGGGGCGTGAGGCTGGATGTCACATAAGCCACATGGGCTTGGCGCTGACCTCAGCTGAACTGGAAGTCTGTAGAATTTCTTGGGAGAAGATGTGGGGAGGTTTGCTGGGCTCATGCCTGGGCATGGTGCTGGGTAGACAAAGCCGTGGGATCAGAGACCTGGGAGACCAGAGACCTGGGAGATCGGAGACCTGGGAGATCAGAGACCTGGGAGATCAGAGACCTGGGAGATCGGAGACCTGGGGGATCGGAGACCTGGGAGATCAGAGACCTGGGGGATCGGAGACCTGGGAGATCAGAGACCTGGGAGATCAGAGACCTGGGAGATCAGAGACCTGGGAGATCAGAGACCTGGGGGATCAGAGACCTGGGAGATCAGAGACCTGGGAGATCGGAGACCTGGGGGATCAGAGACCTGGGGGATCAGAGACCTGGGGGATCAGAGACCTGGGGTGTAGCTTTTCCCCACTTCCGCAGCCTGTCACTGAGCCAGCTTGGGAAAGCCGGTCTCTTCCTATGATTGATGAGAAGACTGGCCTCTTGGGAAGGCCAGCTACCCGTAGAATTAAGTCCCCAGGTGTCGGTTCCCTGTTGCTGAGGATGGAGTGTGACCAAGGGCCATCGCATGCTGGTCAGCCCAGCTCTGGTGGGGAGAACACTTCCGGACACTTGGGGGCCACTTAGGGAGTGACACAGGAAGTGTGACAGACACACTCACCTTGGACTCCATTGGAAAGTGACTTTTCACTACGGGAGGTGGCCACAGTTCTACCTGTCTTCTGTTTCTCTTGGACTTTCCTGGTTTCATCTCTGGGAACCTCTCAGTCCCACAAGCTGGGGTGGTGGTCCGCCCTGCCTCCAGCCCTTGCTAAGCACCAGCCATGCCTGAGAGCTGCGGCAGGCGGGGGTGCAGCCCCTCCCAGACCCAGCACCTGCGTGTTGAACACAGAGAACAGCTCTCTGCTCTTTCTTTTTTTCATTTTTATAGTTCTGGGCATCAAACCCAGGGCTTCATGGATACAAGTCAAGCACTCTACCCCTGAGCCACATCCTCAGCCCAGGGCCAGCTCTTTCTTGATGGTCCTGGTGGCAGCTCACCTTCCCAGAGGATCCTCAGAGAACAGGGACTGGAGGTTTCTCTCAGAATCCAGTAAAGCGATTGCTGAGCAGAACGAGAGGGTTCCCTAACTCTTCTTGAGGTGTTTGCTTTGGTGGATCAACTGAACTGGGGTCCTGTCTAGGCTGTGGGCTCCCTCATCCCCACCAAATCCTCTTCTGGTCTCCAGGACTCCCCAGTTTGACAAATAGCTGTCCAGGAGGAGCCAGAGAGGGACTACCTGGCCACATGACCACCCTGACTTCAGGAGGCAGACTTTGGAGGCCAAACCAGAGGCCAAACCAGGTGAGCGACCATACTAGTGTCCTGGCCTTTCTTCGAGGATGTGCCACAGGCCCTGCCACCTCAGTTCCAGCATGGACCAACGCCATGGGGCTGCCCCCAAGACAGGCCAAGGGCCTTGGCCCTGTGAAATCACTTTCGAGTTAGTTTTATGATAGCTCCTTCCTGGGGTTGGAAGTCGCATGTCTGCTAACGAGGTGTCTCTGCAGGGGTGTCCAGGTCAGGCTTAGGTTCCAGCAGATGACACGGTGTGGGGCATGTCCGACTCGCGCCTCCAGCCCGGCGCCTGGTGGATTGAGGAGGCTATCCGTGGGAAACAGCCACAAGCAGTGACCTGTGAAATCAGGAGCAACAGGATGAAAACATCTTGTCACTGAGAAAATATGTTTATGCTTATTAGAACAACAGTTTTTGGGCTCATGTAAAATAAACATCTTGTGTTGAATGTTGCTACAAGCCCTGCATTTACAGAGGCCAGGAAGGTATGAAATTGTGGTCAGGAGTTGGCAAGTATGAAAGATTACGGCGGGATTAGCTTCTTGCGCTGCAAATTGGAAATCCAGAGATGTGTGGCACCGCTGTGGAGGCCCAAACTTCGAAATGAAATTTATTATTTCTGCAAAATCTGGAAAGAACATCTTCAGGGATAACAAATACAGAGAAAACATGATTTCAGACTCGATATTTGGTCTCCTTGCAGACGGTTTTCATTAAAAAGAGCTTTATAAAAATGATAAAAATGTTACAGTTTGCTAAATTAAGTCTGAAGCCACTCTATTTAATCATCTGATG
Organism: Aplodontia rufa; assembly: GCA_004027875.1. Taxonomy (NCBI): domain Eukaryota; kingdom Metazoa; phylum Chordata; class Mammalia; order Rodentia; family Aplodontiidae; genus Aplodontia; species Aplodontia rufa. Next base: position 16,706 of record PVKS010021931.1, on the reverse strand, counting down.
CATCTTAATCATTTTTTGGAAAGCCTGACGTCTTAAAGAGAACTTTGGTCTTGGGCATCTCCAAAAACAAAAGAAGAATCAAAAAAGGAACTCTTTCAACCCATCCTGAATTGTTTTGTACATTTCTTAACCTAAACTTGACCTCCAACAGCTAGGGCCAAGTGAGTGCCTGAGGGCCCGCACTTCGGATCCCCAGAGCCCCTACACCTGGGGCTGGGGCCAAATGGCAGTGGGTTTTCTCCTTCAATTGTCTCTTAGGGCCCATGGTAGGAAAGTAACCACTCCTCTCCCACATCTCACCCCAGGACCCGCTGTGCTGTGGAATGTGGGTACGTGAGGAAGAGGGAGAGGAAAGAGGCAGGAGTGAACTGTAGTTTGAAGCGTAGCATAAAGCCCCATGGAGACTCTGTTACAAAGAGCAGTGAAGAGGGCCTTCTGAGGGTTCCAAAAAGAGGCCTCACTTTTGGAGGAGAAGGGTGAATTTAAGAGGCAGCTATCGGGGTCGAAAGAGCACTGGACTCACACTACAGAAATCCACAGCCAGGACACTAGCTAGGTCCAAGGATTGCATGGATGGGTGGATGGATGGATGGATGGACAGATGGATGGATAGATGGATGGATGGATGGATGGATGGACAGATGGATGGATGGATGGAGAGATGGATGGATGGAGAAATGGATGGATGGATGGATACATGGATGGACAGAAGAACTGATGGATGCATGGATGGATGAATGGAGAGATGGATAGATGGATGGATGGACAGACAGATGGATGGATGGATGCATGCATGGATGGATGGATGGATGGATGGATGGATGGAAGGATGGATGCATGGATGGATGGATGGATGGATGGATGGATGGATGGATGGATGGATGGATGGATGGATGGATGGATGGATGGATGGATGGATGGATGGATGGATGGATGGATGGATGGATGGATGGATGGATGGATGGATGGA
>PVKS010021931.1:0-15636 GCA_004027875.1 Aplodontia rufa | reverse complement strand
GGATGCATGGATGGAAGGATGGATGCATGGATGGATGCATGGATGCATGGATGGAAGGATGGATGCATGGATGCATGGATGGAAGGATGGATGGAGAGATGGATAGATGGATGGAGAGATGGATGGATGGAAGGATGGATGCATGGATGGATGGATGAATGCACAGATGGATGGATAGATGTATGTATGTATGTATGTATGTATGGATGGATGGAGAGATGGATGGATGGAGAAATGAATGGATGGATGAATGTATAGATGGATGGACAGAAGAACTGATGGATGGATGGATGGATGGATGGATGGATGGATGGATGGAAGCTTTGGGTCTTGATTGCTTGTCATAAGAGAAGGGCAGATGCTCACACTGACAATGCATCTAACACACACCAAGCACTAAATTCGTTACAACATAATCTTGCTGAATCTTCATCACAATCTTCTGTTTTAGGTGAGAAGGTACTCAAAGGCACAATGTGATTCAGGCAGCATGACACAGCCATTGGAGGCTCACTTGGGTTTCCAAAGTCTGGGTTCTGTTTTGGAACACTGCAGCTTTCTGTGAAACCATCCCAAACATGTGAATATTTTTGTTGCTAAAAATATTGCTTTCAGTTGGTGGAAAGTTCTAGAACTCAGCTTTTCTGGCCTTTATCCTATGGATCTTTCCACAGTGTTATGATGTTGAGATCAAAACTGGGAAAGCGGGGAAAGACAAGCTTTGGTGAGCGTCAGTTGAAGCAGTACTGAGGGGAGAGTCCCTGAACACTTTGAACCGTGAGAAAGGTGGACAAGAGTTATAGCTAAGGCTTCAGGGGTGTTGCTGGATATTGAGTGCTGGAAGAAAGCCCCAGTAGGAGTGGGATCCAGAAGGCCTGGGGAGTAGCAGGGGCATCAGGGAAAGAAGCTGGACCTGTATCCGCCCTAAGCTCACCTTTGCTGAGGGTGTGCCCCCGGAAAGCCATAGGCCTCATGTCCTGCTCCCTAGAGTAGATCTGACATGGCCTACAGCCCAGAGCAGTGGGACCAAGATGAGAGAGTGGGTACGATTTGTCACTATCAAATTATACGCAGTTGGGGTCATGACCCTTTCTAAATCCCAGAGTCTGCCTTTGTGGATCCATCCCCTTCCCCAACCACCAGGGCCCTGAGCACAGACATGGCCCCAGGACCCACCCTCCCCTCCCAGATCTCACCTCTGCTAGACTCCCCAAACTGCCTCTCTGGACCTTGACAGCATCCGAGGCAGGAAGCAGACAAGTCCCCACCTTGGCAAGTTGACAGAGCCAAAGCCTGGAAGTGTCAACCAGAGAGCCTGCGAGCACCAGGGCCCCGCTGGGCGCCTGGCAGAACCTGCAAGAGATGCTGGTGTCCCCGCAGCACTCTGCTGTGGGGTGACCTCATGTTCCTTGTCCCCTCCTTTAAGAACTTTGTTAAAGATTACTTAACTGCAAAGTAAAAGCATCCCTGAGGTACTAAGCAGGATGTGACTCAGCCCCTGCAATCAGGGTGGCCATTGGGTGGGTGGTGTCTGCACAGATGTCCCCCCATGGTGTCAGGTCACAGCAGGCCACCGAGAACTTGCCCTCGGTCCTCATTTTGCCTGTGCCTTGCTCAGGGGTTCAGCACCGTGGTTCTCTCACCTCAGCTAATCAAGACATGGGTTCCAGGTCCAGCACTCTATGCCACACACCCATGCGGATGTTGAAGGCCGGTGGAAGGAGGTTCTCTTCCCCCAACTAATTGAGAAAGTCACGGGACTAAGCTCTGTGCTGTATCACAGGGCACAACTGTAAATTTACAATTCCTTTGTAGTGTTATTGAAATTCCTTATATCACCATCTTGTTCCCATGTTTGCCCAAGGGACTCTGACAATTAACAATGTCACCGAAAGCCAGAGACAATGTTTACCTGTCCACTGGTTACCAGCTGAGTGATCTCATTAGAACAGAAAAAAGCTGGATTCCTGGTGAACCCATGCTGGGGTTTGGGACCATCATTTTCTGGCCCAGATGGTGCAGGGTCATTGGTTATCATGTTTCCACAGGAATTTGGTTGGGAACCACCAGGAAGCTTTGCCACATGGACCTCTGGGGACCTGTAGGATTCCTCCTAGAAAACTTCAGTCTTGATCCTTGTGGTCTTAGACAGCTGTCCAAGGGACCAAAGGACTCCTGGTGCCTCAGCGGGCCCAGGGCAGTGGAACAAGGTCTGGTTCCTGCCTCGCTGCTGGCTCACCAGAGAAGGGGTAACAGGAAGCCTCAGGGGTCCAGGGAAGGGAAAGGCCGTTCCCAGTGGAGCCAGGGAAAGCCGAGAGGGTTTGAGGACCATTTCTTGGAGACTGTCTTTGAGTTGGGTCTCCAGGGGACAGAAGGTGTGCCTTGTGCTGAAATTCACCCTGTGAACACATCAGGTGGGCCTTACATTCTCTCGGGGGCCACCAGGAACCTGAGCAGCCTCCTATAGCCACAGAAGAAGGTCACACCCTCTGCAGCCCTACTCTCCCCTAGTAGCACAAAAGTCATCAGAAAGAAAAGAGTCTCTGGAGAACCCAAGAGTTCTCAGTGCCTTCTTCCCCCCAAAAAAGGCTCCAGGGATTCCCTCAGTCAAACCAACCCTAGGGGCCTGGGTCACAACTTTACTAGGGTGTCATCCACAAGCAGACGATGCTATTTTGTCATCTGTTATAAATCTGTCAGTTTTCAGCGGCCGCAGACATCTCTATGATGCAAAGGGGACCCCCTCCCTCACCCCACCAGGAGCCTTTCCCTCCATTTGGGGACTAACAGGCAGGCACACCCAGAAAGGAATGAGAAGTGACTTCCCCCACCATCAGTCACCACGTGCTTGACCTGTGCAGGTCACTGCAGCGCTGCGCCCTGGGTCCAGCACTAGAAGGAGCTCACTGAAGCCTCTGTACTGGGGACATGTGGCCACTGCTTCTGTGTGGAGCCCACTGGCCTTCCCCCTCTGGTTTCTGAGGAAACCTGTGCTGGGCACTGAGGCAGAGGCCCACGTGGCTCTGAAGCCCAGGCGCCTTCGGTTCTATGGCATCACGGGCAGCAAGGGTGCCTGGCCCTAAGTGCTGCCCCTTGAGCCTGCTCATTCACTGTCCCCTGCAGGTGGAGCAGACAGTGCCTGCCTAGGTGTGCGCATCCTGGTCCAGGCCTGGCTGCACCAGTGTCCTGCGTTATCCCTCTCATCCCAGACGTGCAGGAAACTGTCAAGTTCCAGGAGCTCCTAGGAAGGTGGGGACGAGTCTTCAGCAGAATGCTGGGTCCTGCAGCAGGAACAGGGCAGGTTCCACGAGCACCTTCCCCTTGGCACCCTGCTGCCCCCACTTGTGCTTCACGTGCCTGGCCTCTGCTGTGCCACCAGACCCAGCAGTTTCCCTAGCAGGGACCCTTGCTGCCCTCGCCTTGCATATGCCACTCCGAGGGAGGGGGTGGACTGTGTGCTCACAGATGTCCAGCACCCCCATTCTGACAAAGCCCCAGAGAAAGGCGGGAGCCCCTCTGTTGCCTGTGAACTCGGGGATGTCAAGGGGTCTCATCCTGGAAGGTGAGAAGCTACCCATTAGAAGGTGGCAGGGCTGCAAGGCCAAGCCAGTTCTGCCCAGCTTCCTGGCCCCCTCCAGCCTCACACTGCAAAGATGAGAGAGAATGCACCTGAGATTGACCTCCCTCTTCCCTGCAGGATGGGACGTCCTTCCAAGACGGGGAGGATCTAGATGTAAGAAACTTCTAGAGTTGTGGTGCAAACCGATGCCAAAGCCCTTGACCATATGCCCTGCTGTTGGGGCCACACAGAGGGAACCATCTATAGGTGGCTCTGCACAAGACCCGTGGGGCAGTTGGCTGGATGGAGTTCAGTTATTTACTCATGGCACCAGCATAGGAGCAGAACGGGGGCCTCTTGAGACGGTGATGACCTTCAGTATCCCCGGAACTTGCTGCCGCTATTCAACCCAGGAGCGGGGAGCCCCGCTCGGGATTCTTCTGTTGCTTCTGGGAGAAGGTGGCCCTTGGCCTGTCCCCGGGAGCTGGTGCGGTATAGGGTAGAACAATCTGTCCCAGGAACTTGATTCCCCATAGAAAGTGAGAGACAAGACAGAGTGTGGTCCTTTTGGGTGGCTTCCCTGGGTGCGATGCTGGACACCAAGGGGCACCTGCCAATTCCAGAAACTTCTCTGGCTGCTGCCCCAGGGCTTCCCTATGTAGGAATGAGAGCAGAGAAGCTCTGTGCGTTGGGGAGCAGAGGGCAGCAGCTCCGGCCTTCAGGGAGCCTCCCCCTGCGCCGTGTGCCCCTCATTCGTCCCAGCCTGCAACTCCATGGCCGGACGCTGCTCCAGTTCCCAGCGCACGGACGGCACACTAGGCTGGGTGACGCCCCGAGACCTCACAGGCTGGCTTCGGTGGAGCTGGCAGCATCCTCTCACCCATCTCTTCCTGTCCCCTTTCCTGAGAACGGGGAGTCCTGACTTGTCTACACCGGATGGCATGGGAAGGGCTTCGCTTGGGGCAGAGGGTGAAGGTGCCGGCACTGTCCTGCCACGCCTGGTAAACAGAGCAGGGTGGACAGCTGGGTAGGGCCCCACGATAAATGGGGTGACTCCCAATTGAGGACCGTTCTCATGTCTGTCCCCCCAGACCAAGACCCCTGGCTTCCTGTCTCCAGGCTTGAAGGCCCCACCTTTAAGCCCACCAGGGTGTGACAGCCTGACCCCCTTCTCTGGATGACCTCATGAGAGTCAGGAGTGGCCTGATGGTGTCACTGCCCACCTGGGGGCCCCTGTCCCTGACGGGACCCTTGCTGGCCCCTACGGACTGCTGCCACCCCCCTGAACTCCTCTCCAGGCCGCTCGCAGGTTCCAGAGCCTGGGCCATCTGACACGTCTTCCCAACATTTGCTTCTCATTTCCAAGTGTAAACCTGGCAAGAGGCACACGGATCCCATCAGGGGAGGCTCCGTGTTTTCCTCCTCCTGTTCCTCCCGAGCACTCTTCCTGCTCTTTGCAGGGAAAGTGTCTCTGAAGTTGATCTTGGGAGGTGATTGAATAACTAACTGGCCCCAGGAGCTCTGAAGGAGCGTGTGGTGCAGGCCAAACCTCTGGCAGCCGTCGGTTTCCCGTGGGTTTTTCCAGAGATTTTTGTGCAGACGGTGTTTCTTGGACTCATTGGGTTTCTCTGGTCTGTGCACGGCTATGCACAAATCACCACATTTATCATGGGGAGGGTGGGCCCCACCCCACCCAGCTGTCCACCCTGCTCTGTTTACCAGGCGTGGCAGGACAGTGCCAGCACCTTCACCCTCTGCCCCAAGCGAAGCCCTTCCCATGCCATCCGGTGTAGACAAGTCAAGACTCCCCGTTCTCAGGAAAGGGGACGGGAAGAGATGGGTGAGAGGATGCTGCCAGCTCCACCGAAGCCAGCCTGTGAGGTCTCGGGGCGTCACCCAGCCTAGTGTGCCGTCCGTGCGCTGGGAACTGGAGCAGCGTCCGGCCATGGAGTTGCAGGCTGGGACGAATGAGGGGCACACGGCGCAGGGGGAGGCTCCCTGAAGGCCGGAGCTGCTGCCCTCTGCTCCCCAACGCACAGAGCTTCTCTGCTCTCCTTCCTGCCAAGGGAAGCTCCCATCTCCTCACAGGGCTGGTGCTCCTGGGGCATGTCTGGGGGGCTGGCACCCCTTGAGGAGAGGTGATCAAGACAAACTGGTGGGGAGTGAGCTGCAGCTTCCCTCCCAGAGCAAGGCCTGTGAATGGCCCCCGCCGCTGCCCACCCTCCAGGGGCCCACAGCAGGACCCAGGCTTCCAGGCCAGGTGAGCATAGGCTTTGGGGAGCTCCCCAGAATACAAGCCCAAAGTGCCCTGCCACCCCCAGGTCGAAGTGTAACTCAACTCTTGGCAGAGATGGGGAAACTGAGGCTGCAGTGCAACCGGGGAGCGGCCGGCAGCAGCAGAAGGGCCGGGGTCCCTCTCAGCAGTGGCTGGAGACAGCAGCAGACCTCCTTCATTAAGGAAAGGTCGCACCAATTGCCCAGGAAACCAAAGCGCCTCAGCTCCCTGACCTTTCCAGGCTAATAAGGAGAAATATTTGATGTCGTAAAACATTTCATTATTAAAGCAGCCAGGAAAACCTTCTCGGAGGCACAGCAAAATAGGCTTACAATTAGCAGGAACACGGCCCCCATCCTCAGCTGGCTTCCCCGCCCCTGTCCCCAGGGGCCAAGCAGAGGCCTGGCCACAGACTCAGCAGGGGCAGTGGGTTCCGCGCAGGCCTCTGAGGCTCCCTGTTTGTCCCCAGTGGCTCCACCACCCTCTTCGAGGTGCTCTCTGTGCTGGGTCTGGGGTCAGTGAGAGGGTGGGAGGAGCTCCAGGGGGTGGGCTGGGCTGGTCTTGGGGCTAGAAGTGTGGGACAGTAGAGCCTCGCGTAGCTGGGGTCTTAAGGAAGGCCACCTGGGGGTGCACGAGATGGTGGCTAAGTCTGAGACTAGTACAGGGCTTAGCCAGAACCTTCTGGAAGCAAGCTTGTGTCCAGACCCAGTCCACCTGACAGAGCCCAAGTCCCCCTCCTCCAGGGCCCAGGCTCACAGTGCTTTCTCCTGTCCTTGACTTCTTCTTTTCCTCCACTGAGCTGCCCTCAGCATCCCCCACAGTGACAGATCAGGGTCCCCAGCACTCTCCCTCTTCCCATAAGCCTAGGTAAGCTCCCAGGCCCTGATCCAGGTCCTCACAGGGCTTCCGCCAAAGATTCACCAACACAGGGCCTTGAGGTCTTAGAGAAGCCAGCACTTACTGCGCATCCACTTGGCGTCCGGGTGGGAGCAGGCCCTGTTGGGTCCTAGCACAGCTGAGAGGGCCACCAGGGCCATGGCTGAGGGCACAACGGCTGTGGAGAGCCAAGTGGCCCTTCAGAGGGCTTTTTCCCTGATGCCCACCCATGTGGCCTGCGCTCTCTGGAAGGGTCCACCCAGCGTGGGAACTCACCAGGGCCCTGCATGGCAGTCAAAGGGAGGCCTCAGGCTTCTGCTCTGCTTCCCTCAAGCCCGCACTGCTGTCCCCCGCCACCTGGGCTCACCTACACCCACACGAGTCAGCCCTGCGCCCTTCCGGTGCAGTGTGGACCAGGCACCCGCTACAAGTGAAGGAGGCCACAAGGCCGGATTTCTTTTATGTAAACTATTTTTCTTAGAAGGGGATTGAAAACACATTTGTAATATCTTTGTCCTCAATAAAAAATGCCACAGCAGCTGTTTCTGGATGTGCCTTCTGGTGACATCCCAAACACACACTTTATGTTACCTCTGCAGCGAACCCCAGGGCTGACCACAGGCCAAAGCAGGCTGAGGCAGGGCCGGGAAGCAGGGGTCATGGGCCAGGCTGCTGCCTGGGGACTCTCAGTCTCATACCGCCTGGGTCCAGGACCCATCCTCGTTTGGGCCCAACCAGAACCCCAGCCTGTCTCCCCCTGCCCTCTAAGGAGCACCACCAGACCCGGCAAGCACTGAGGTCTGAATGTGTCCCCAGAGTCCAAATGCCGAAACTCACTCCCCAGGGCCACAGCGGGAGACGGGACCTAATGGGGTGACCAAGTCACGAGGCACTGGCCCTCAGGAGCAGGTCGATGGGGGCACTGCAGGAGTGGCTCAGCTATTGGCAGGTGTGGCCCCCCTTGCCCTCTTGACCGGAGCCTTCTTTCCACCATGGGACAACACCACACCCAGGTCTTTGCCAGTTGCGGGGCTCTGGATCTCTACCTCAGTCTTCAGAATCGTGGGACCTGGACTTCTCTTCACTCTGACGTACCCGGACTGTAGGGCACACAGCCGCTCCATCCCATCCTGCACCCCGCCAGTCTGGCAGACTCTGTTTGTGCTGCCCAGCTCTCTCCTTCCTCCAGAGAAGGTTTGGAGAAAGGCTGTGTGGAGGCTGAAGGCAGAGTCACCCTGGAAGTCCGGGCACCCGGAAACACTGCTTGGAGCTGCCATCATCTGGACATTCTCTAGCTCCCGGCAGTGAGGCCCTGGACTCCTGGGGAGCAGAGGGGCCCTTCTCCTGCCTGTGTGCTGTGGGATTGGTGACACCAATGGAGTCTCACCAGAAGAACAACTGCACCTTTAAGAGATGGAAGACCCCTGAGTTCAGAGAGGTTAAGCACAAACCCCCCCATATCACACAGCAGGTGGCAGGGCTAGAGCTCAGCCTCTGTTCCTAAGCTCCGGTTCTTCCCCTAACTCTGCCCCAAGTGGCCTCTTTCCCCCGTGCCAGGCAGGCCAAGGAGGACTCAAGTTTATGGCGCAATCCTGGGACCCAGAGCTGGATGGAGCCAGTCAGAGGCCCCAAACCTGTAGCAGGCCAGCAACCTGTGATTAGTTTTCCTGTCCTCATTAATTCCCGGATTTCTCCCTCTCGTTATGAGGCTAGGCGGCGGTGGGTGGCATGCGCTGGGGCTGCCTGCCTGCCTGGCTCTGCGAGCGGTTGCGAGAAGGCCTGGCACCCGTAACTGCCTGGCCTGGCCTCAGATGGGCTCATTAGAGGTAATAAAATCTGAGAGTCCAGGGCAGAGGGAGGCGCAAGGCAGGAGCTGTTCAGCAGAGAAATGCCCCCAGGGGGCTGCGCAAAGCCGGCTGGGCTGGGGCCCGGGGGTTCCATCTCCTGGGGCAGCAGGAATGAGTGGCCCAAGGCCAGGCCTCCAGGAAGAACAGCCCCAGCAGCCCTGCCCGGCCACCATCCCCTTTAGGGGGTCTGGCCCGGCTCCCATCCCCTGCACACCTCCCGCCTCCCAGCTCCCGGCCCATGCAAGGTCTCCAGAGAGGTCTTCAGAATGAGCAAGGCTCCTGTGCTCCTGGGACAGGCAAACTCAACTCTAGGTCCAGCCTGGGCTCCTGGCACACCCTCCTTGCAGCTCAGCCTCTGTTCTGGCCTCCTTCACCAGGGGCCATCGCTGCAGGGCCCTCTGTCTCCCCCAACGCCTATTGGAAGAGGAGCTGAGCAGCCTCTCCCAGCTCTGAAGGGCAACCACTCACTCCCCAGCACTCACCTCCATCCCGGCCAGGGTGCTCTTTCTACAGAGGCCTCTCCACCCCTCGCCTCCTGAGCCTTTCCCTTGAGATCCCCAGGGAAGCCCAAACTAGGCCTTGTACACAGAGCATGCCTTCTGGATACCATGTCTCTGCACGTGGTTCTGTGGCCCTTGCCTGCACCCACAGGCACAGCCTCCACACCCTCCTGAGCCTGGAGGAGGGCCAGCTTCTCCACCCTCCGTGAGAAAGAAAGCCCTTTCAAAGAGCCCCAGTCCAGAAGAAGGTGGGTGGGGCCCCCTGTCCGCCCCCAACTCCCCCACATATGCCTTGACCTGGAGAAGCCATGAGCTCGGCCAGGGCTGCCTGTGCCGAGGCTCTAGCCCTGAGGGACAGTGGGGACTGCCACCTCCACCAGAGCCTATTGTCTTCCGCGGCCTGGGAGGGGATGGAGTTGCTGGTTTCTACCTGTAGTGCAGGGTGATTTCCTCCTGGCTCTCAGCAGCTAACACCTCCACAGAGGCACCACCTGAGCCTGCAGGTCGCCCTGGCTTCCTAGGGAGATGTCAAGACCATGTTCTTTCTGGAGGCTGCAGGGCAGAAGTGTTTGCTGGCTTGTCCTGGCTTTGAGGCTGCCCACGTTCCTTGGCTCCTGGCCCCTTCTGCCTGCTCAAAGCTAACTATAACCTGTGCCGCTCACATCCTGTGGCTGTGACCCTGACCTCTTCCCTGTCCTTCATCTTAGGAGGACCCTGTGATTACGCTGGGTCCCCCCACCTTGGACAGCACCAGCTCATCCCCCTCTCAGGAGACCCTGAGGCTCCACTAGCAGAGCCGGTTTGCTCTGTGGGGTAATGGTGCGGGGAGTTGCTTCGGGAAGTCTGGAGGCCTGGGGGAATTTGGGGAGAGCCCACTGTGGGCAGTGGTGGCCCCGACTGCATGGCTGAGAAGTGGCCTCGGGAGGAAGGCCAGCTCAAAAGAGGCCTGGCTGGCAGGAGCCCCTGGTCAGTGCCTGTGGGTCCTCTCCAAGTCCCAGGGGACGGTGCTGGGTGGGGTGGGGCTCTCTGGGGACAGAGGCAGGAGTCAGAGTACAGAGAAAGTTCCAGAGCATGAATCTGCTGTGGACTGTGCAGCAGGGCAAAGCCCTGTGACCTGGCCTAGCTGAGGCCCAACTCGCAGGCACTGGAGGAGGGGCCTGCTGGGAAGTCCGCGCTCTGGGACCTGCCAACCTCTGCCCGGGTCTGCCTTGGCATCTGGGCAGCTCTTGTCGCAGGGGTCTGGGTTTTCTCTGCCTCCCATCATCCATTTGAGCAGATCAGATCGGAGCCTTCTGTTCCAGGCACCTGGGATCTGAGTCCCCAGGGCGGCTTCTCTAATCTGACATCTCAGTGTCCCAGCAGAGGGGAACAGGCCCTGCCAGAGCCTCCGGTGGCCCCAGGCAAGTCCTAGGCCCGCTCCACCTGGAAAACATCACGGTGAGCAGCACACAGCCCGCTTCCCCGAGGTCCTTGGGATGTGGCCTGCGTGACCTGGCTCTCTCTGCCCCTCCCAGGCCCCTCCTCCCAGGGACTTGCTGGCTCTGGGTTTTGCAGAGTGCCCAGTGTACACATGTAGACACAGTGCGTCCCCAGGGCTGTCCTGTTCCCTACAATCACGTCCTCATCAGGCAGGGACAAGAGAGCCTGAAGCTCCGCAGGTGCTGGAGGTGAGAATGACCCCTGACCTCGTCATCCAAATCAGGAGACTGAGGCTGGGCAGGCGAGGTGGGCCACAACCCTAACCTCAGCCCTGGAGTCAGTGGGGCCCCTGCCTCGCACCCCTAGCCCTCCCTCCTATCACTCTACTTTGAAAGACTCCCACTCCGTGTGGCTCTGGTGGGGCCGTGCCACTGCTGTCCTATTTGTGATAACTATGGGACCGAGCAGGATCATTTCTCTGTCCAGAAAAAGCAGGAGCTGCACACCCTACAGCAGGAGGGACAGAGGCTCAGACTTGGGTGGGCTGCGCCCGGGCCTGGTGCCTCTCAGTGCAGCGCCTAGCCGTCTCCCATACACGGTTCCTGCACCGCACTGGCCGCCAAAAGACTAAACCGTAGACCTGGGCCGGGTCACCTCTGTGCTCTGATGGCCCAGATCACCTCTACGCCTCAGGCCGTGCGAGATGCGCAGTTGTGGCCAAGTTTCTCCCTTTTCTACTAGATTCTCACAGACACCAGGAGCTGTCTGGCTCCTTCTTATGTCTGAGGTCATACCAGACCCTTCCTCTGTGCGGTGCTGAGCCACTTCCAGTCCACCTGTCCTGGTCCTCCTCCTCCTGCCTCACCAGAGAGGGACACGCCTTTCTTCCACCAGTAGTGTCCCCAGGAATGGACCTGAAGTGTCATGGTACAGTGGAGAGCCCATGGGGACAGGTAAAGTCAGGTGCAGGCCTTTGCTGGGCACCCATCAATGTGGAGCTCTGGGCAACTCTCTTACCCACCTGAGCCTTGATGTCCTCGTGGGGAGGGTGTACTGGCCAGCAGGGCCATTGCAAGGACCAGATCCGATGGCATTCAAGGAGGGGGCACAAAACAGGCAAGAAGCACATGCCCCCCACCGCCTCGCCGTGTAGCCCGGACCCACTCCTGTGGGCGTGGGAGTGAAACGTGGCTCTGGACGGTGCACAGGTGTGGCCTTTCCACAAAGTGTCCTCTGGAGATGTCCAGCCACTGCTGCCCCACCCAGAGTTGCCTTCTCTTTAGGACCTGTCCTCTTGGCTGTATTTTATTAAAATTCAGTTCACATAAATAAAACTCATGCTTTGAAAAATGTACAGTTTGGTGGGGTTTAGTACTCACAATGCTATGTAACCATCACCACTAATTCCCAAACATTTCCATCATTGCGGAAAGAAATTCCATGCTCAACCCCCAGCCTTCCTCCTCCCAGCCTCCCACCACCACTCACTGACTTTCTGTCCTCTTTCTCCTCCTGCTCCCCCTCCCTCTCATCCTCCCCCTCTTTCCTTCACCAGGGATTGAACTCATGGATACTTAACCAAGGAGCCACATCCCCAGCCCTTTTTATTTTTTATGAGACAGGGACTCACTACATTGCTAAGGGCCTCACTAAGTTGCTTAGGGCCTAAGTTGCTAAAATTTGCGATCCTCCTGCCTCAGCCTCCTGAGCTGCTGGGATTACAGGTGTGCACCACCGTGCCCAACCTGAGTACAAGATTTCAGGTGACTTGTTCTCCATTCACTTATATACATGCCTAAGAGTGAAACTGCTCAGTCATTTGGAAACTGTTGAAATCTTTGATGAACTGTCATACTGGTTTCCAAAGAGGTTCCACCGCTTAACTTTCTCACCCACAATATACAAAGATCCTAACTTCTCCACACTTTGGCCAAAATGAGTGACTTTTACCTTTCTACTTATATTTACCTTAGTGGGTGGGAAGTGGTATCTCATTTCCCTGGTAACTAATGATATTGAGCATTTTTTCATGTGCTGATTGGCCAGTTCTATATCTTCTTTGGAGAAATGTTTGTGCAAATCATTTTGCACATTTTAAAACTGGGTTGTCTTCTTTTCTAAAAATCAATTTATTAATATATTATTTATATATGAAAAGCTGTACATATTTAGTGTACACAAGTTGAGTTTGTAGACAAGCACACATCCAAGAAATTGTTACCACACCCTACGCCACACACACCCACAACCTCCAGAATTTCCTCTTCTTCACCGTCATCTTCATCATTTGTGTGTATGTGTGTGAAAACACTTAAACAATCTACCGCCTTAGCAAGACTTTGAGTGTGTGATGCGATATTGTCAACTGCTGGCAGGAAGCTGTGAAACAATCCCTAGGAATTCCTCATCCTGCCTAGCTGAAACATGGTAGCGCTTGATGGACATCTTCCCTTTCCCTCCCCAAGTCCCTGCCAATCGCCCTTCCACCCTCTGCTTCTACGAACGTGACTCCTTTAGAGTCATTGTGAGTGCTGTGGTTGACCTGGGGTGTCACCTTGGCTGGATGAAGGGGTCCCCCAGGAGCACATGAGCCGTGATTTGTGCTCAGTGCTTCAGTAGCATGGGCCTGAGTCCTCTGAACAGGAAGCACAGGTTGGCTTCTGGTTGGCTGGCCAGCCACCTGCATGGTGAGGGTGCGCCTGGAGGAGATGGCACTGAGTCAGCTGGCTGAGCAGGGGGATCCACCCTCCATGTGGTGGCACCAGTGATTCATCTGGGGGCCTGGATGAAACAAAAAGGAAGAGGAAGGACGAATTCTTGTCCCCTCTGCTCTGGAACTGAGGTGCTTTTCCTCCTGGCCTTGGACATCAGAACTCATCAGGGTCTCTAGATTTGGGACTCAGGGACTCATGTCAGCAAACCCCTGGTACCTCAGGCTTCTGGCCTCAGACTCAGACTTACACCACTGCCCCGCAGTGTCCAAGGCTTTGTGACGGCTGAGCTGGGTCTCCAGCTGTCAGAGGGCCTGTCGCCATGGCACTTCTTAGCCCCTATAATGGAGTCCCTTCCCCATATCTGCCGTGTCTATCTGATCAGCGCTGCCTCCAGGGAGAGCACTGACGGAGCCGGGTGCTCCGCAGCATTTGTCACTTCGTGCCTGGCTTCCTTCACTTGGCATGATGTCCTTAGGTTGACCCATGCTGTCTTCAGCCTGAATGGCATCCCACTCTGCGCAAGCACCATGCTTCCTTTACCTGTCCAGGTGGACATTGGCTTTGCTTCCTTCCTCTAGCTATTGTGAGTGACATGGCAGTGAGCGTGGGAGTGCAGAGATCACCAGAGCCTGGTTTCAGTTCCTGGGTCTATTCTACCAGAAGTGAGATTGCTGGATCTCTATCACAGTCCCGTGTTCGGGTCTTGGAGGATCTTCATATGGTTTTTCATAGTATTTGTACCACTTTGCATTCCCAAAATGGTATGTGTATGCATATGTGTAATACAGTATATGTATGCATACATGCATGTGTAAGTATATGCATATGTATAGGTATATGTGTAAGTGTACATACATGTGCATGTATAAGCCTATGTGTGTATATGCATATGTGTATATGTGCATGTATATGCATGTGTGAATATGTGTGCATGTATGTGTATATGTGTGCATATGTGCATATATATGTGTGTGAATGTATATTTATATGCATATGGGCATATGTATGCATGTGTGCATAGACATATGTGTATGCATATATATGTACATGTGTATGTACATGCATATTGCATGTTTATGAGCATACTATGTGTATATAAATGTATATGTGTATTTGTATGTATATGTATATCTGTATGCATATGTATATGGTATGTCAATGTGCATATATGTGTATGTGCATATATATCTCTATGGATATGTGCATGTGTGTGTATATATATGTGCATGTATTTGTATGTGTGTATTGTATTGCATGCTCATGTATAGGTATATGTATAGATGGGCATGTGCAATTATATGTACATGTGTATGCATATGAGCATCAGTGTGCACATGTATATGTATACATGCATATGTGAATGTGCATATGCACATGTGCATGCATATGCATACGTACGTGTGCATGTATATGTGTATGTGCATTTATGTGCATATACATATACATCTATATGCATATGTGTATGTATATGTGCATGTGCATAAACATGTTTGATCCTGTAATTACCATGTACATATATGTGTGTATGTCCATGTGTGTGCATATGTATACGTGTATTTGCATGCATATATAGTGTGCATGTTCATGCATGTAATGCATGTGCATGCACACTTACATGTATATGCGAACATGCATGTGCATTTACATGTGTGTTTCCATATGTATATGTGTGTGCATGTGCATATGTTTATGTATATGTGTATGCTTAAGTATATGTGTATTTATGTGTACATGTGTGCATGTACATGTGGATATGTGCGTGTGTCTATCTATATGTGTATGATCTGAATGTGTGTATGTATGTGCATATGGTTATGTGTGTGTGCATGTGTATGTATATGTGTGTGTTCACATTTCCATCCTGACAGGTGGGAGGTGACATCCCATTATGGTTAGGGTTTGCATTTCTCTGAAGACTTGTGATGCTGGACACACACCTGTTGGCCATGTGTGTGTCCTCTTTGGAGAAATGTTTATTCCGTTGATTTCTCATTTTGAACTGGGTTCCTTGCAGGGTTCCTTCCTAACCCTTTCTCAGATATGGGTCTGCAGCCCTTCTCCCCCCGCGCATTGCCTTCCCGCTCTGCTGCCGTTTCCTTTCTTGTGCAGAACTCTTTTTGTTTGCTGTTCTTCTACTTGACCATTTTCACTTCTTTTGCCTGTGCTTTGGAGCTATACCCAAGACATTATTACCAAAACCAATAGTGAGAGGCGTTTTCTTCTGGTTCTCTGGTTTCAGGTCTAAATAAATCTTTTAACCCGTTTTGGTTTGTGTCTTGTGTATGGTGTGAGAATTGGATCATTCTTCTGGTGTGGATGTCCATTTGGTGCAACACCGTTTATTGCAGACCATCTTTCCCTCATGCAGCCTGTCCTTTCCCTCATTTAGACTGTCCTTTCCCTCATGCAGACTGTCCTTTCCCTCATGCAGACTGTCCTTTCCCTC
>PVKS010021930.1:0-34461 GCA_004027875.1 Aplodontia rufa | reverse complement strand
AAAACAAGCAATGTGGCACGAAGACAGTGAGTTAAGGGTTACAGAGGAAGGACAGCTGCAGAGCACCCCCAAGATAGAGCTGTTTTCTTTTTTTAATTAAGAAATTTATTTGTTGAACAATCAAACATGCTTCTAATGAAAATATAACATATATATAAATTCTGAATATTAAATTTACCCCCCACCCCCCCCACGTTATCCCCCCTTATCTCTCCCCTTCCCTCCTTCCCAAAACATCTCTACAAATGCCTTAGGTTGTATGTCATTACAACTTTTCTGGATTTAAACCGTGAGAATTGACCTTCTTTCTCAATGACTAGGGTCTAGCTCCAGCCTCCAGAGATGAGTGAAGACATTAGACCCTTGGGTCTCTGGGTTATGCTGATTTTACTCAGCATGATTTCTTCCATAGCCATCCATTCACCTTCAAAGGCTGCAACATCATTATTTCTAATTGCTGAATAAAACACCATGATGTATATGTACCACAGTTTTTGGATCCATTCATCCAGTGAGGGGCATCTGGGTTGTTCCCATAATTTAGCTATTGTAAATTGAGCTGCTATGAACATTGATTTCGCTGTGTCACTGTAATGTGCTGATTCTAAATCCCCTGGAAAAATACCCAGGAGAGGAATAGCAGGATCATATGGTGAGCTCATCCCTAGTTTTTTGAGGATTCTCCACACTGCTTTCCAGAGGGGCTGTACCTGTTTGCAGTTCCACCAACAGTGTGCTAGTGTACCTATCTCTCCACAATCCCGCCAGCATCTATTGCTTATTTTCTTCATTTTTGCCAATCTGACTGGCGTGAGGTGATATCTTAATGTAGTTTTCATTTGCATTTCTCTGATCACTAGTGATTTAGAGCACTTTCTCATGTATTCATTGGCCTGATCAATGTCCTCTGTTGAGAAGTTTCTATTTAGTTCTTTGGCCCGTTTATTGATTGAGTTGTTTGTGTTTTTGAAGTTGATGTTTTTGAGAACTTTGTAGATTCTGGATATGAGACCCCTGTCAGAAGAATCACAGTCCATGAGTCTCCCTAATTCTGTAGGAAACCTCTTGAGTAATTTGATTATTTCCTTGGCAGTGCAAAAGCTTTTTAGCTTTATGACATCCCATTCACTGATTTTTGACTTTACTTCCTTCACTTTAGGAGACATGTTGAAAAAGTCTTTGCCTACTCCCAAATGCTGAAGTACTGGACCTAATTTGTCTTCCATTAGTTGCAAGGTAGCTGGTTTAATTCCAAGCTCCTTGATCCATTTTGATTTGATTTTCGTGCAAGGTGAAAGATAAGGGTCTAATTTCAACTTTCTGCAAGTGGCTGTCCAATTTCTCCAGCACCATTTGTTGAATAGGCTGTCTCTCTCCATGTAATATTTTGACCCCCTTTGTCAAAAATCAGATGCTTAAAGATTCCTGGGTTTTTGAAGTCTGTTTTCTTTCTGATTCACTTGCCAAAGACAGAAAAGATTTGTGACTTGAGCATCCCATGGCTCAGGCCCCCGTCTGGCTTTGCTGGTAACTGGTGGCACTGACGCTGCTGCACAGGTCTTTTGCCTAGGGTTAAAGGAATGAGGCTCCTTGACCAAGCTCTCCTGTAGGATCCTAAGGTTCCAGAGAAGCAGGAGGGGGAAGGAGGGGCACCTAGGACAGAGCTCCAGCTGTGAACCCCATAGGTGGTTTGTTAACATAGCCCCACCCCACCCTCTCATAATGGCTTATTAGAGGTGGTTTATGAAAAGAGTGGAATCTACGCTCGCAGAGTACCTTTCTATGGAGGCTTTAGCACCAACAAACTCACTTTGTGAAAGTGCAGCAGCTGTGATAAATAAGCTTAAGCCTCAGTAATCACTTTTTCACTTTTACCAATTACTCTAGGCTGCTTTGTGACAGAAGTTAATACCGAGTAAGAATTTTAAAGAAGCCTCATTTTCCTTGTCTAATTAAATTAAATACTTGAAAGGTGATTCACATATTGATTTTCCCCCCCATTTAGTCAACTGAAAATTACAGGGTCTTTTAGGAGTCCGAGTCACCTGATTCGCCTGCTCAGCCTCTGGGGTCAGGAGCCCTCACCCTGGGACGCACTCCTGCTGGCATCCCACCCACCAGATTCTTGTGTGCAGCTGTCCTTGGTGGGGCTCTCCCAACGGACACTGCCCAGCAGAATTTGGGGAGGGCTTGCCTTGTTAGTTTTCTAGCATTTGCACAAAAATCCATACCAGATGTCTTTGTCTGTAGTTTTTAAAAAATTATCATTATTATTTTCGATGTCCATTGATTTTTAATTATTCTTAGATTGACATGCCTAAACTGGACCTATTTTTGGAATACCCTGTGATATTTCAATACACGTGCATGTCATGAGCATATCTCCTAAACATTGATTAGCTTTTTTAAAAAAAAATTGTGCATATTCACCCTATTGTGGAGTAGCACACCAGAGCTTCTTTCTCCTCTCTAACTACAACCGAGTACTCTGTTTCCAGGTTTTTGACATTCCCAATGTGAAGCAGGTCTTTTGGTGGGTGAGGAATGATAAAGGACAGTGTCACCCTTGCTAGTTGTTTCTGTTGTAACCAGTCACAGAATTTGTCTGGCTTGAATCCCTCAAATCGGCTTCTCTAGTCTTCCTCCACATGAAGATCTGGATTATTTAACCACTACTAGATCCTGGTAAGTTATTCTGATGGTACCAACAGGATAATGAAATTTGAAATTTTGAATGCTTTCTTTATTTTCCATTCTTATGCCTTCTTCCTGTGTTTCGGAGACACTGTGACATGTTCTGTACCTGTCTTTCATGGGACATAGGGAGCATGGCTGATGTCTTCATGAGCAAACTGGCTTTGCCTGGACATCTGAGGAATAATTACCTATAAAGTGATCTTTTCTTGTGTACATTGTATGATTCCATCAAACTATTCACCAACATTCCTACTGCGTTGCTAGGTCATCTCTCGTGATGTATATAATCATCATGTGTGTCTTTAAAAAGTTCATTTTATTCCAAAATGAGCATATACCCTTAAAGTATAATCCATGAACCTATACATTAGAGCAAAAGTGAAAGCCTCTCCATCTTCCAACTTGGTATTATTATCCACATAGCATGGATTCTACCAGTTCTATATCTGCACCTGT
The DNA here is from genome assembly GCA_004027875.1 of Aplodontia rufa. Lineage (NCBI taxonomy): Eukaryota > Metazoa > Chordata > Mammalia > Rodentia > Aplodontiidae > Aplodontia > Aplodontia rufa. The sequence continues at coordinate 31,308 of PVKS010021930.1, read as the reverse complement.
CTGTGGGCACAGTTTTATAAAAATGATCTTTCTGCAGCTGGGTTGTCTCCACTTACAGTGATACTTTCATGTCACCATGTGCACATATGCTTAATTATTATTGATTGCTAAATAATAGTCCACATTCACTTTTTCTGCCAACCAATACATATCCAGCACTTTTCATATGCCAAGCACTTCTGTAGGGAAGCAGGAATGGGTTTTTTATATTGCTTTTTCTTACTGATTTCCTTCTGGATCTAAAGTAAGTATCCAATCCACTTTCCAATCACTATATCATCAAACGCTTTTACTTTCTCAGGCTGAAATTTGCTTGATGTGTTTTTATTTATTTTCCATCTACATTAAAATATAAGCTCTAAGAGATCCATATTGCCTGTCTTGTTCACTGGTAGATCCTCAGCACTAAAACAATATTTGGTCCACAGCAGCCCTAAAACTTTTGATTCTGTCTATGCATAGCTGAATGGAGAGATGAATGGATGACTGGGTGGATGGCAGGAGGGCTGGATGGATGGCTGGCTGGCTGGATGGATGACTCCTGTATTTCTCATGGATGAAGGTGGCTGGAGAAGAAGTAGAACTGCTCACTGATGACGATGACTGGGTTTCCTTAAACTTCCAGCTACTTTAGACAGTTAAATGAAGACATTATTAAGTCTCATTTATATTTATTTTGCCTTTAGCAGGTGTTTATTCTTTTGTTAATATAGTGACTACTTCCATACAGGAGCAAGCAGGCGTGGCCTGAGCCATTCTGTTCCCAGTGTCCCACTGCCAGAGACTCCTGCACTTCCACACCTCACTCCGATCCAAGGCTCCAGGTCAGACCAGGCCCCCTCTGTGCGGGGCCCAGTATCAGTTCTGAATGACCAATCCCTTGTCTTGCAAGTTGCTCAGTGTTTTGAAGATAGCCCGGTGCCTTTATGGACATGCTAATGTTTTGGTTTTGAAGAAAATTAACCAGATTTCATCTTTAAAAAGACAAATTAAATGGTGCTTCCCTGCTCAAAAGCTGCGGATTGCATTCCAATGTGTGAAATGTTTCCTGGGGCTTGAAAACCCTGTCTGACCCACATCCCTTCACGGGAGTGTCCTGATCCCTTTGCCTTTAACATGCACAGCACACTCCTGCCCTACACCTTTCTTTGACTTACTGTCCCTCTGCCAGAAGCACTCCTCCCCTGCGTTCACAGGGTAGCTTCCTCGCTTATTTTAGGCTCACCCCAAGGGCACCTGCTCAGAGAGCTCACTCCTAGCCCACTGCTCAAAAGTCAGACTCCCTGTTTCTAAGCCCCTTCACATGCTTTAATTATTTCCTCATAGCGTTTGACATATGTATGTATGTCTAGATGCCTGGGACATAGCAGAGCTTCTGAATACATGACATCTGTTACATTATCTCTATGACATTTGTATCTATTTTTCTATATCACCTATCTTTGTATTTGTGTCTGTCATCTTTCCATAAAAGTGGGTATGCCTATCATCTCTCTACAGTCCATCTGTTTATACCGTTTGTCCATCTGTCTGCATCTATCATCTATATGCCTACCATCTATCATGTACCTGTCATCTATCTGTTATTTATATCTATCCTGTATCTACCTGAACAATGGCAGATCCTCAGTAAATATTTGTGGAATGAACAGGTATCATGAGTACACTTGTTTCCTTCACTGTCCAGAGGACTGAAGATTGATACAAGAACGTTTTCTTATCATTCCCATAACCAGCCACAGGAACTGGGTAGTATTTTAACTTACTTGACTTTTAGGCAATCCTCATTGGTCCATGCATGGCCCTCTTCCATTTTATTTATTCATTTATTAATAATACATTATATGCAAGAGGCCTCCATACCAACCAAGAACTGGAATACTGACAACTACTTCCACTGACATCGGTGCTCTTTTCCTGATCCTTAGACTTCCCCTGTACCATGCATTTTGATTTTATAAGCTCTTGTTTCCTTTTTTATTTCTAATAGTTTTATCATATGTGGTTGCATTCTGCAGTATTTTCTCCGTTATGCTTTTTGGAAGACAAGGTAGTAGAATGCATGGCTTCTAATTAGAATAGACTTTCCCCCAGTTTTTAAAAGACAATTTTAGTTTTTAAAATATTTTTCCTTTTATTTATTTTTATTCTCCTGGTTTCATTTTTTCTCTTTTCTGTTTTCTTCTTCCTCTGCTTTTTCATATGAAAGTATTATACAACAAATACCTCCATGTAGTCGCAGTAATTGTGAAGAGTTTTACACCCTTGCTTTATGTGTACACACATGCATACGTAGCTTTTTTCTGTGCTCTTTAAAACTAGGAATGAAATCAAGATGTGACCCAGCTATCCTACTCCTTGACATATATCAAAAAGTTCTAAAATCAGCATACTATAGGGATGCAGCCATACCAATGTTACAGCACCACAATTCACAATAACCGAGCTATGGAACCAACCTATGTGCCCATCAACAGGATGAATGGATAAAGAAAATGAGGTAAATAAATACAATGGAGAATTACTCAACCATAAAGATGAATGAAATTATGATATTTTCTAGTAAATGAATGGAACTGGGGAGCAGCCTTTTAAGTGAAATAAGCCAGACCTAGAAAGTCAAGGGATGAATATTTTCTCTGATACTCGGAAGCTAGTCCAAAACAAGGAAAAAAGAAAAGAAAAGGGAGTGGGATGGAATTCCATCAAGGTAAAAGACCAGTAGAGTAGAGGAAGAGGATTGAGGGGGCGAGGGGGCGGGAGAAGGGACACCACAGGGCAAGAATCATGGAATCGATCTGATGTAACTTTCCCATGTAGGAATACTCCACTGTGATCTCTCCTTCATATAGATCTACAAAGTACTAATTTTAGAAAACTATAATTAGTAGAAAGTAGAGTAGGGAGAAAGAAATGGGGAGGGAGGACAGGTGGGAAAGGGAAAGTACTGGGGACTGAATTAGAACAAATTACATTCCATGCTTTTATAATTATGTCAAAATGGATCCTAATGTTATATATAACTAAAAAGAACTAATTTTTAAAAGGTAAGTTATAGACATAATACCTGCATCTAAGAATAAATGCATTATTCAATATAACAACATAATTCCTAAGAAAATAATGGTAATGCTATAATCTAAACCAACATAGAGTTCACGTTCAAATTTCCCCAGTTGGCACAGGACTGTCTGTTATAAGTGTTTTGCTGTTACTTATATAAACCAGGATCTAATCTTGGTTTACACATTGCATTTGGTTGTGTCTCTTTCCTTTCTTGTGTTCCAGAAAGTGCATCCTACCTGTTTAAAAAAAAAATTTTAGGAAATTGACTGCAGAGTCCAGAAGGGTCATCTTGGAAAATGTCCCACATGCTGGATTTGTGGACTGCCTATTCCTGGTTTCATGTTCTTTTTCCTCTACCTTCAGTATTTCCCATAAGTTGAGTTAGTCTGGCAGCAGGACTTTTGGCGAATGTGCTTTCTAGATGATGCCGTGCACACGAACACATTTTCAGGCTTCTTTGTCTCTAAAGGTAGTTGACACTAGACAGCTGCCAAGCTTTGCAGAAGGACTGCTTAATCGCCTCCAGCATGAAACAGGCAAGACTCATTTCTGTGCTAGGAAAGCCCTAATGAGGAAAACATCTGGCCCCTTTGCAGAGGCTGGGAAATGCTTGCATCCCTTCCAGGAACTAGTTAGTGTTGGCAGTGCTCAGCACTAGACCTGACTTGCATTTTCCTATCTTCTATGTGTACTTCAGTTGAAGTGAGGTGAGGCATGCTGCGTCCAGTGGAGACCAGAACCAAACCAGGAGAAGCCTGTTTTCATTTGGTTGGAGAATTTTGTCCCTCAAAGAATACAACAGGGTTTTGTTCCCTTTTTATTGTTGTTTTTTTTTAAATTGTGTGTGTGTGTGTGTGTGTGTGTGTGTGTGTTTCTGGGGGATTGCCCTCGCACATGCGTGCACTCTCTGCATGTTTCAACTCAGGCCAACCAACAACTGAATAACCAAGTAAATCGATGGCCCACGTTGGTTAAGCCAGGGTAGGAGCTGACAAGACTCACTTGAAACTTCCTTTTCTTATATTTCAAAAGCTGTGGCTCAGTCTTGCTTGGGTTTAGATGCATGCACATACATGCAGAAAGAGGGTAGGAAGAAAGTGTAGGACTGAGGATCACTCTACCTCTGTGTTCCCACCTAATCTAAGTGGTCATTTTTAGATGCTGTGTTGAAATTATTTCCTTCCTCTAATTAGAACTCTTGGACTAAAGACACCCTGATGCTGTGAGTTTGGGGGGTCTGAGAAAGAAAAATTGTGTGTGTGGAGGTGTGTGGTGCCCAAGCTGGCTCTGCTCTGCCCTGAGCCCTGCAGTGCACCTTCCCTTGACCATGGATTCCTCATCTGGACCAGATGAGGCCTTGGGGACTCTGGTCCCGATGGCCTAAAAGCTGTGATTATTGGAAGCTATTGCAACTCTGGTGCATGGGTGCACACATGTGTATATTTGTGCTTCCTGTGTACTGCATTCTGTTTAACCCTTCAATGACTCCTGGAGGCAGGGACTGTATTACCTCAGGGTCTAGATAAGAAAACTCAGGCAAAACCAGACTGACTTGCCCCAAGTCACACAGTGAGGAAGTGGTGCAGGTGGGATGGTGGCTCATGTCTGTCTGTCTTGGATACCCTCAGGGGCTCCTCCGTAGGCTAGCTGGCACTGCATTTAGTCCAACGGATCCCATGGGCCAAGTCTGTTGGCAGGACAGGAATTCACTTGGCCTTTCCTGGAGTGGGCCCAGCCCCCACTCCCATCATGTGAGGCTGAGAGTGGGTTCTTTCCCTGCCAGGAAACTAAGTCCTGAAGTAGGCAGGCTTTTGTGAATTGAGCTATACATTTGAGAAGCATATTTTCTGAACCCTAAATTGAGACCTGCTTTCTCTCAATGGTTTTAATGGTGTTTGGGAGCCTAGGAAGCAGCTCATGAAAGGGTAATTTTCTAGCCAGAATTTGAACTTCTGGAATATTTCGATAGCTTATGAGAACTGAGGTTTAAAACATTTGGAATTGTAACTTTTTTAAAGAACCCACGGTTTTGGTCACTGTATTAGTTTTACTAGGGCTGCCACCAAGTACCACAGCCCAGGTGACTTGAGCAACAGCAATTTCTTGTCTTGCAATTCTCGAGGCTGGAAAGATCAAGGCATGAGTAGGGCTGGTTCCTTTGGAGGCTCTGAGGGAAAATCCACTCCAGGCCTCTCTCCTACATTTGTGGTCTGCTGGTGATCTTTGGTGTTCCTTGACTTGTTGAAGAGTCATCCGGCTGTGCTTTAATGTTTCCATGGTGTTCTTCCCAGAGTGTCTCTCTGTGTCCAAGAGTCTCCTTTATATAAGGACACCAGACATATCTGATGAGAGCCCACCCTAATGATGTCATCTGGACTTGGTGCAGTCTGCAGAGGCAATATTTCCTAATGAGATTGCATTCCAAGGTACTGGTGACTAGAACTTCAACACATCGGGGCCTAGTACATCACCATAACAGTCACCATATTAGGTCTCTCTGGTCTGTGACCTTTTGGGTTCAGCCAACCTCCACCTCTTCCTTGGATATGTGATTTAGACCAGAAGGGAAGGGCAAGGACTCACCTTTCAAAGTGTGCTCACAGAGGTGCTAAGGCACTACAGGGATCTGTGCTAGATGGAGTGAGCTATGATGTGCAAGCTATTGCCTTGAGAAGTGAGCTTGGCCCTCTGAGTGCCAGCCCCAGCCTTCACAGTAGGATATTCAGGGGGTGTTGTGGCTTGAATGTTCCCTCCAAAACTCATGTTGAAATTGAATTGCCAATGTGACCATATTGGAAGGTGGGACCTTTAAGAGGTGATTAGATCATGAGGCTCCATGAATGGACTAATGCTGTTATCATGGGAATGAGTTAGTTATAAAAGTGAGCCATGTCACACAAATGCTCCTTCCTGAAGTGCTGTCCTCTGCATGTTGTGATGTGGCAAGAATGCCCTCACTAGAGGGGAGGGCCTTTGATCTTGGACTTCCTAGCCTCCAGAACCATGGGCAATAAATTTCTTTTCTTTTCAAATTACCCAGCCTTTGGTCTAGGGAAGGGGACTTTCCAGAGTCTGGGCCTGGGCTCTGGCAGTAAGGCCCGCATCTGCAAATGAAGGGCCTGATATTTCTATATTGAAAAAGGAACCCCCAGGCTTCCTGAGAGCTGCCAGGTGAGCAGGGCAGGAAGCTGACATGTCAGTCTTGGACCCAGTATTGTAGTATAATTTAAATATTAAATTACATTTAATATACTTTTAATGATAATTTCCTGTAAATCACAGAAAGTGATGAGCCTTGCCAACTATTGTTGTTTAAGCATTCCCAGCACATAGTTGGGAGCAGAGATGGAAAGAATCTCAAGTTTGATGGGCCTCCTCCTGAACACAGAGGTACTGTGGAGCAGGGAGATGGATTCCACATGCCAGTTTCTACTGAGAAGAACTTTATGGAAAATCCATTTGTATGTCAGGCTAGGCACCACAGTGGGTCCATACCTATCTCAGAATTCTATGGATCTATGCAGTTGCATGCACCTGTTCTTATCCTGTTCTCTGTGATGAGGCACATAGACTTCTCACTTTTTTGAGACTTGGTTTCCACATCCAGACAGTGGTCATTGGGCTCCTATAAGATGAACAACATGAGGTGTGACAACAGTTACTGCTCAATGACAGCAGCCAGTGAAATGCCCAGCCTGAGCTCTACTGGGGTCATACCCTCCCACCCCTGCCAAATCCATATTATTACATAAGGAGGTAACAAGCTCTCCCTAAGGTGCTCATGACTCTCATTCCTGCAATTATCCACATACTCCTTGATTTTTTTCCTTTTTAAGAGGAATTACCCAATAGAGGTTGGAATTTGTTTATTACTGGTTATTTGTGCACATCTGCAAAAAGGGGAGACCAGTTGGAGACAGCAGTGTTTCTTAAAACACACAAGTGCCTTGCCTTTTGTTTTATTTTTTTCAAATGAGTCACAGTTGCTGTAGCATGATCTGTTGGACGTGCGGATTACAGAATACTCGATGGAACAGTGATTGTAAGAGGCATCATCATTTTAGTAACAGCTTACCCTCAGAACAGGGGGATTGTCCCTTTCATCTCCATGTCCCACTCAAGAACCCATGCCTGAAATATTTTTTCTTTCTAATCTTTTTTTAATTATAAAATTGATGTGTATATGTTGAATATATACAGCCATCATGAGACACATCAGGATTTCAGAAGCATTAACAAGTAGGTAAAACGCAGACCTTGAAATGGGATGTATGTTATCATTCAGTTGTTGTGACAAAATACCTGAGATAAAAAACTGAAAAGGAGGAAAGATTTATTTTGGCTCAAAGTTTCGAAGGTTTCAGGTCACAGTCACCTGTCTGCTTTGTTGCTGTTGTGGGTCTGATGAACCAGAACATCACAGTGAGAAGCACATGGCAGAGCAAAGCTACTCATCTCACGATGGTTGGGGAGCAAGAGAGTGAGATGAAGGAGCTGTAGTCCCACTATGCCCTTAAAGGGCACGTCTTCATTGACCTTCCTCCAACTGGGCCCTTCTCTAATCCTTCCACCACCACCCAATAGGGCTAGCAGCTGGGGACCAAGCCATCGGCATGTGAGTATTTGGGGGACATTTAAGATCCAAATTATAATGGCGTGTGGATTCTGACCATCTGCAAGAGGGCGGAATGGCCACTGCCTCATTCGGGGTGAGAGACAGAGCAGGGACTGATGTGGGGGCTGCAGTTGAGTTGGGAGGTTAGAAAGAGTTCTATGGGAGAGGGAGAGAGCCTCATATGGAGAGATCAACACAAGTGCCCCCTCAGAAGCAACACAGGGTTGTTCTCTTTCCTCTCCACACCCAACTCAGGAACCCTTGCCTAGGATATTTTTTTCTTTTTAATCTTTATTCTTTTAATTATAAAATTGACAAATTATAGCTGTATGTATTTATTGTATATAAAATAATGTTATGATTTCTGAATACAATGTAGAATAATTAAGTAAAACTAATTAACATGCCTATCACTAAAAATATTTATTATTTTGGGGGGTAAAATATTTGAAACTTAGTCCTAATTTATACATGTATAATAAATTTTTTACTGTACTTGGGACACTCCACAACAGATTGCAAGAAAAAAACACTCCTCCTGTTTGAGGCTTTGTATCATTTGACAATCATCTCCCCATGCCCCCACCCACCCAACCTGCACATACACCATTCTACTCTTTTCCTCTGTAAGTTTAATTATTTTAGATTCCATACATAAGTGAGAGCATACAGTATTTGTCTTTGTATGCCTATCTTATTTCACCTAACAATGTTCTCCAGAGTCATCCATGTTGTTGCAAATGATGAAATTTCTTTATTTTTAAAGGCCAAATAGTATTCTGCATGAGTAACCCCATTAGCTTACCCATTCATCCATTGATGGGCACCTCCGTTGATTCCGTAATCTCCATAACACTGTTTTACTGTGAAGAGTGCTGCAAGGAACATGGTACTGCAGACATACCAATGTCGAATCTTTTGAGTAAATGCCCAGAAGTAGAATTGCTGGAGCATATGGAAGTTCTCTTTCAAATTTTTCGAGATGCTTCCATGCTGCTTTCCATAAGGTATGCATCAGTTTGCAGTCCCACCAAGTGCACAAGGGTTCCCGTTTATCCACATTTTTGTCAAAGTGAGGCCTTGAAGGTTCCTTTACTGCTTTGGCTTGGCCAGCATTGTTGAAGGAAGAGAACAAAGGTGCATATGATTGTCCCTGCAATGTGGTGCTATGTGCCACCTCCTCCCCCGACCCCCAACTCTGCTCCTCACCTCTGGTGCCTGGGTTGCTTTGAGCTGATATTTTTTTCTTTATTCAACAGGCTGGACTTCCATCTCATGATATTTAGCTTTTCACATTTTAAAGTTTCTGAAACATGTTGTGGCTTAAAATTAAAGGCATCTTAGAGTCTACGACACCCACCCTGAATTCTCATAACAGATTTGTGTCCTGACATTGTCCCTGGGTTGAAGTTCAAACTTCTTGCTGGCCTTTGGGCTCTGCTCACCTCTCCTCAGCATTTCAGCCACTTCCCTAAGTGCAAGAGCCTCCTTCACCTCACTATCTCAGTGCACAGCCTGGGCGTGGCCTGGCTTCAGACTCTTCTGCTGATTGAATTCTGGGCATCCTAGATCTTAGTTGAGACATCTCTATCCTCTGGGTAGTCTTCTCTGCCTACCCCCAGACTAAGCCGAGAGTCCCATTATTCCTGATGTCATCTGCTCTTGGGTTTCTACTTCCCACAGGACTGTGAGCTTCATGAAAGTGAGACCTTGTACCTGGTGCTTAGCATTCTACTTTCCTTCTAACTGCCTTGTCTTATATAAATAGGTAGGTCTCCTTGACCCAGCCTCTGTCACAAAACGCATGGCACATCCTTTCCAAATGTCCTCTGTAGCTTATTTGGAAATTGAAAAATTTGAGGTGCACAGCCAAACCTTGAATATAATGGAAACACAGGAAGTTTTACTGGAGCACAAATCCTTCCCCTGACTCAAAGCATTCTAACATCTTCTCTGCCTTCCAGGGCTGACTTGGTGCATCCTGGAAACCAGGAACCTTAGGAGATCCCAGTAACTGATCTGCTTGCCCCAGGGCTAGCCCCTGCCCTCTGAAACTGGTGGCTCCCTTTTAATTTTGGAAGCTGGCCTTGGAGGGCTCTCAGGCATGGTCCAGGTCAGTCCTTTTAGTGATGCCTGAGGAAGCATCTCTTTCAAGGAAGGATGAGTGTGGCTTCTTTACTCCCACCCACTGCACGATGCTGGATCCTGGCCCTCCTAAAAAGGAAAGTGGGTAACATCCTGAGTACCTATGCATATAAAAAAAATGGCAGCAATGCATGAGAACTCCAGGGCTTTGAACAAGTTCAACCATTTCCAACAACAATGAAGAAAGGGGAGAGTCTCTTGACTGACACTCAAGGTATTAGGTCTACAGAGAGGGTTGAATACCAGTATAATTCTTCAGTCACTGTTTCCATTTGAAACAAGAGACTCTGAATTACCATTTGGTATTTCCAGAAACACCCAGTGGATTTTGGTTCCTCCACTGTGCTCTGTTAAGAGCTGACCTGCTGAAGATGTGAACTGGAGTTAAGGATGTGACATTTAGGGACCATATGCTCAAGGAAGGATATGGATGAAGGCCAGAGCCTTGAAGACAGGGCCAATGACAAGGAGGTTCTCTTGCCTGGATTCCAGTAGATGCTCTTATGAAGCAAGGATGTGAGGTGCAAGTCTGAGGACAGCCCAATCAGGCTGCCTGGGTGCTGAAAGAGAAGTGGAGGGCAAGGCTGGCACTCAGAAGACAGGAGACTGGCACTGATTCAGGGAAAGCATCATTTTGTCTCCTGCTTGTCAGGTAGCTGGCTGCAAAGGAGCTGCAGGCTTTCCAACATGGAGCCCTGGACTGTGTCTGCATAAATGGAGACTAGCCGGGAAAGTGCATCCAAGATGGAAGGTGGATGGGGAGCACTTGGAAGCACTGTTTTGTTTTTATTGTTTTTTTGTTTTTAGGGCTGAGGACTGAACTCAGGGCCTTGAGTATGCTAGGCAAGCGTTCTGCCACTGAGCTAAATCCCCAACCCCAGAAGCACTATTTTAAAGAGTCCTCAGAACAGCTTCCTTCTGCCGTGAAGTGGTCCTGATATGGTGGGAGTGGGTGCTCTGGTCACCCTCTATGCCACCTTGGCCCCTTCAGGGGCTCTGGTCATATTAGGCCTGGGATAACTGTCCTGACCTGTCACTGACTGATGTGGACCACTGGCTTAGATGGTTCACTCCCTTGGAATGCTGGAAGACTTGCTGAGCTCACCTCCAACCCGGAAGGCCACAGTGCCCTGACTGGCTTGGTTGTTTAGGCTTTCAGGGGGCTTTCCCTCTTTCCTTCTCTAGCCTTTCAACCAGACAGATTTGTATCTGAGTTTCCTCCTCTGATAGGAGGGTCGGGGGAAGGGAGTTAATGTTTTCTGAGCCCTCGCTGCAGGTCAAGTCCCTTAGTTGTCTCATCCTTTGAAAGTTATACTGTGTGTTTTAACATCATTCTCTTTGGTGCAAGGACCAAGGCTGAGACAGGCTAGGCTGTGTAGTCAGGCTGCCACTGGGGGAACTAACCTTGGTACAGTCTCACCTCACCCCTACCAAGGAGTGAACCCTGGTTGTCCTTACAACAGCCTGGGTACTACCCACAGGACATCCCTTGAAGAGACAGAAGTCATCTCATCAGAAGATTCTAAGGGACTGGAGCAGTGGCTAGGCAGTTATGGTGCTTGCCTGGCATGCACAAGGATGCAGATTTGAACCCCAGCACCACATACACAGCAGAGTGTCAGAGCAACAAAAGCCACATGAAAAACTAAATAAAATTGATTCTCTCTCTTCCTCTTTCTCTCTAACTGTTCCTCTTTCTTTAAAAAAAATTCTAAATTTCCAAAGTGCTTCTGCTGTCCCTCAGGATCCTGATCTCAACTGCTGTGGAGAAATTAGTGTCTTGATAGGGCAAAGACTTCAGTCAGGGAAGCCATACCCAAGGGACACTCTGCCTGAAACCAAGCATCTAGCTCCAGAGAGGAGGAGACAAAGATGGCCATTGGAGGATGAGGGTAACAGCAGCTGCTGTAACAAACGATTCCCCCACACTTCTGTTCCTGTGTTAGTCAGATTTCTGTCACTATAACGAATACCTGAGATAATCAACTTAAAGGGAGAAAAGGTTTCTTTTGGCTCATAGCTTTGGAGGTGTCAGTCCATCATTGGTTGGTCCTGTTGCTTTGGGGCCTGTGGTGGCACATCATGGCAGGAACCATGTAGTGGAGCAAAGCTGCTCACCTCATGGACAGGATGCAAAGAGTGACAAAAGAAGTGGCTGGTGTCCCACTATACCCTTCAAAGGCACACCCATTATGATCAGAAGACCTCTTACAAGGCCCCACCTCCTACAGAGGTGGTTCCTCCACCTCCCAATCACACCAAGCCTCTAATACATGGGGCTTTGAGGGACATGCAAGATCCAAACTATAGTAGTGACCCAGCACTGCTATAGTGCTCGTATTATAGTCCACTCATGTATTATAGTCCAAGGCAGGTGTTCTTTATCAATAGGAGGTTATCTTCCATTTATTATGACAGGGGCACGGGTCTTTCCATCATGAGTCTTTTCTGTCCGCCAGGACCTTTGGCTTGGTCTTTATCCCACTGGTGAATGGAAAGAAGACTATGGGCTAGTCATATCTGCTTCTTCAGGACCCCAACCAAAAATGACATTCCACTGGCAAGACCTAGTGGCATGGCCTTATTTATCCAGATGCTCTGGAAGTGGTAGATGGCATGCAGCTGTCTCCTGGTAAGGCTGCCTCCTAGGGACCATCCCCATTCTTGGGCAGGAAGTACACATTTTTGATGCGTGTGTCAGGGTCCAGAAGGAAGCAGATGACTTGAGAGAAGGTTCCCCTTAGAGCCACTTGCTGGAAGACATAGAGAAGACCCCAACTGGGGTGATGGGTCAGCTGCACCAGCCCATGCTGGGTGATAGCTCAGCTCCTTTTGCATGACACACACATGGGTAGACTGTCCCCGTGTTCCAGCATTCTGGGCTGCTGCCTATATTCTTGTGAGCAGACTTGGACTAGGAATTGCTGGGCATGGCCAGCAAAAGAGAGACAGGGTATTCAGGGAGTGTTAATTACAGGATAATCAAATGTGGGAGTCCGTTTAAGGCCAGAGATCAGAAGGTTCTCAGCCCTAACTCCACAGACCCTCCCCTGGAGACAGCTGGGCCCATGGGGACAGTTCCCACAGAGGTCACCATAGTTCCCCTATGATCTTCACTGGATAGTAGTTTGAAATGGCCACTCACAGATCCACCAAGGAAAGGAAGTCACATATAACAGGTGGAGCTGATTTTGGATTTGAATCATGGTACTAACCGGAACGACAAAAACTTTGGAAATCCAGACGAGAGATTTGAATGTTAATCCTTTGGCATGTTCACAAGTGAGTAAAGCAGATGACTAATATTTTATGTTCCATAGCCTAGAATTAATCTTTCTGATGTCCATTTGGCTCCTTGGATATTCAAAAGACATCATTTTAGACCAGTCATAAAACTAAAACTCTATAACCCGAGTGGGAGTGACCAAGGTGTGATTAATACTCAATGAGGGCAGGACAAGTGGAAAGGACTTATTCTGGAAACAAAAGAAAACTGGTCTAAAGAAAAGAATATTTGCCTAGTGCTATGGGTAGCTCATAGAATTTTGTCTTTGGGAGAAATATTAGTTTAAGTACACAGCATGGTAGTCAACATGGATAAATGGTATTTGTTTCCTCTTCTTTATACCTCCCCATGCATGCACCCTCAGCCAAAAAAATGATATAATATGTAAAGCCAAAAATTCGAGTGGGAGAAAAACTTAATAATGATAATTAAGTGGGTAAACATGTGCTCCGCCAAAAGTTTAGCAATGTTGTAATCAACTGAGTAAGAGTTCTCAGAGATACTCAATATGAAACCACTTCGTTCATAAGGAAAAAGAGAACTTTCCACTGGAGCCGTGCAAGCCAAAGGTGGGAATGAGCTGCTCTGGCTTTATTTGGAAGTCCTCAGGATGGACTGAATGGGTGATGAAAAGGGAGAAATGAAAAGAACAAAATGGAAATTGTCTGGTGGGCCTAATGCTTCCATGTGACCAGCCAAAGAAATCCTTACAGGAAGCCATGGACCTAGGAGGCAATACATCACTCAGCCCAGGATTTCAAGAGCAGGAAGGGCAAATTCAGGAAAAGTAGGTTATGTGGCCTCTAGTGCTGATGTTCAATGAAGGAAGTAACACTGTTCCTGACAAAGACTTCCATCTTTTTCACCACGCAGGCAGGAATGTCTGATGGGAAAATCTGCCAGGACTAACTAACTCTATGAGCAGCGTTCCAAAGGCAGATGTCATACCAATGGCAACCTACTCAACCATTGCTGTGGGCCTTAAGTGCTACCCTGTGAAGCCCAGGACTCTGCTCGGCAGCTCCTCTTGGGCTCAGTGTATGAAGACTGGGCTATTCACACCGAGTCCTAGCATACCTTTCTACCTTTCTCTTCTCATTCCCCTCCCCCATTCTGACTATGAATCAGGAAGAGGCACTGAGTGCGACAGGCCCAGGCTGCAGCATCCAGTTCCCTTTCTACACAGGGAACCTTCACATTTTACTTCTGCGTGTCCTGGCTTACACCTGTCTGTCTGGTCATGCCAATAGGTATGTCAGAAATTCCTGAAAACCCTTGGGAGAAATGGCCCTGGGCGATTACACTGGATGCCTCCAAAACAGCCAGTGAGTATGGAAGATTTCCAGGGCAAGCTCAGGAGCTGCTCAGGTGTCTTTCTCTTGTCATTAGAATAATTCTGTCGGCCCCCAGAGATGATGTGCTCTGACCCTGAAGCTCTTGGGAAATGGACCTGTACCCACTCTCAATTCACATGTTCCAAATGGAGCCCACTTCAACAGATCTATGGCTTGGGTTCTTTCAAATGTATTGTGAATCATGGGCCAGGAGAACTTTTGGCAGAGGGGTTTTATTGGATTCTCAAACCTCCCCAATTTTAAGGACCATTAGATAAAGAGGTTAAAATATTCAGGGAAGAAGGATTTTTGATCAACTGTGCAAATAAACAGAAAGATGTTCTTCACTGGTTGTTGCAGAGACAGCCTGTGGGAAGCCAATTGCAGTGGCTTGATTAACGTTATTGCTTCTTTCTTTGTAATTCCTGGACTAAGAGTCTCCCTTGTTACCACTTTTCCTAGCCAAGTACTGCTTTCTTCCAAATTCCTTGAGGTGCCTCTCAAATTTGGCACTGGTTGGAGTCATGATGTATAGATGCACATAACCTCTCCAGGCCCCCAAAGGGCCATGAAAGATTGGGCTACCACTTTGCCCCCCCCCTTTTTTTACACATTGTTTTATGGATTTTTACAGATTTTTAGACTTTGTTTTGTTCTCTATCACATTTCCAAAAAGAATTTGAAGTATCTGTTTTTGTCAAGATGTAGGGTGTGAATACTCTGTATGTCTAACAAATGTCATTTCACCAGAATGTTCAAGCAGGGCCCAAGATACTCACTAATCAGTTCATAAAATCATCTAATTCACTTGAGTGGATCCAGAAGTTGACCAGCGAAATTATTCCAGTTGCCTCATCATTGACAACACGTGGTAAGCGTCCTGTCCTCTGCCTTTCAACACAGTGGACTGCCCCAGAACTGATTTTCTTGGTTAGATGGTTGGGATAGTTCCTCTGGGATATAATGGCCCTAGGGCCATCACCCTAAGTATTGCCTCTTTGCTGATAACAAGAGGTAGGACCATTTGGGTTTGTGGTGGTGCTTGGTGCTGTTCTTGTAGAGAGTCCTTGATATAAGTTTGTTTTACTGTGGTTTCTCTTTCTCATCACTGGAGAATCTTAAAAATTACCTAATGCATTGAGAGTTTTGATTATTTTCTAGTTTGTTAAGATTTTATGCTGTAGTGAAACCTCTTGAGTTAAAGAGGCCAGGAGAGATCTTGTAGGAAGCTTCCAGCTGGCTCCTGGCAGGGACATGCTTGCCTATCTTGGCTGCACAAGGGTTTGAGGACATGTTTCTCCTCAAAGAAGCCTGAGCTTCTCCATTTCCTTGGGAGGGAGGTTGTGTTTGTCCCTGGCTAGGGAGGTACCCTCTAGCCTTTTTCTCTTTTGAATGTTTTTGTCCCACATATACAAATGGTCGTGGTCCTCAGGCAGAGCTCTTGTTGAGACTCTGCGCTGAGAGATCAGCCAAGTCCAAGTTTACATTCAGGTCTCTGCCACCAACAACTCTCTGACTTGCCCGCTCAGGACCATGACAATCACCTTCTCAGAGAACAGGAACTGCGGATACTTCTTGTCAGTCTCACCTTTGTGTTTTACCTGAGCACCAAGTGCTACTCAGTGGGGTGCAGGACGTGGTGCCTTCTTGACTCTGGCATTTGAGCACAGATGCCTCTGGCCCTGATGGACCAGACCCAGAGTCTGGGAGCACAAAGAAGGGAGATACAGGGACTTCATTCATAGATAAAGTAAAAGACTGAAGAAAACAATGAGTTAGGAGCAGAGCTTGGCATCAGGGCCCAGGGCTGGAAACAGCATCTGAGAAGATAGAAGCCCTCTGGTGGATCTGGAGTGACCTCAGGAAGCTGGATGTCCTCCAGGTGACTTTGTGGATGCTGGGCAAAAAGTTGATGGAAAAGCCTGCAGACAAAAAAATAATGTAATGATTCTTACTACTACTATGACCAATGTTCTCCTGGAAAGGTAATAAAAAATGCCCTGAGCAGCCCTGTGAAGTGCCTAGAACCCTCTGGCCACTCAGTGGCACAGTCAGGCCTTTGGTCCTGACTCTAGTTATGATCACTTCCTTGTCTTCAAAGCATAGCAAAGCATAGCAAATCTAATGCCTTGCACCTGAGCTGTTGCACTAGGGCTTCTGGAATGTTCTTTATTTTCCCTTTGTGTTATAATAGTATACAACAGACTGGGTAACTTATAAAGAAAATAAATTTTACTCACAGTCCTAGAGGCTGGAAAGTCCAAGATCAAGGTGCGAGTATCTGGTGAAGACTTTCTAGCTGCATCATGCAGTGGTGGAAAGTGAGAGGGTATAACATGGTGGGAGAGCTTGAGAGAGAGCCAAGGAAGCCAAACTTGCTTGTATAACAGTCTCCTCCACTGATAACTAACCTACTTCCATGATAGTCTCAACCCATCAGAAGATCCTAAACGTCTCTTAAAGGCCCCACCTCCATATACTATTTCAGTGGAAATTACATTTCATCATGACTTTTGTATGGGACATCTAAACCATAGCACATCTTTGGGATCTTGGACTTTTGGGAAGTTTCTTCCAGGAAATCAGAAGGAAGAATTCAATAGGGTTCCCTGACTTATGGTATCACTATGGGTAATCCCTCACTGGGAATTCCCTCAACATTCATTTCTTAAGAGTTACTGAGCAAGTCATATCCTCAACTAGTCCCTTAGTATTTGCTAAGGGCTGGTTCAGAGGTAGTAGGGATTTGGGCTTTGGGCTCATGCCAGTGAGCCTGGGCTGGTCTTTCCTCCACCCTTGAACACATCCCTGGTTATTTGTGACATCTCACAATCTTGGATAAATGCAGTGAAGCCATTCCTTGACTATGAGACAATGTTCTTTCTTAGGACACAGAGCAAAACCGAGCTAGAAGGACTCAAGGGTAACTGAGAGTTTTATTACACAGAACTAGAGTGAGGAGAGAACAGCCAAGAGAAGACAGAAGTGGCTTGATGGCATATCATATTAGAGGGCCAGCATCTCCTTCAAATTCTCACTGGTTGTCACTGACCTCGGGAAGCTGGACAGAGCCCCGTTTCCTCTCCGAGCTCTTTTTTGAGTTGTGCGCGTCCCTCAGGCAGTGGGCAACATTAAGTCCATGTTCTGTCATCAGTGAAAAGATAGGATTTGGATGGTGTTGCCTCATGGGGCCCCTCTTCTTTTGCAACTTCCCAGTGGCTCACATCTTAAAACACTTTCTGTGGCTGATTAAAACTGAGTCTCTGCCTACACAGTCTCTGTTCTGAATGATGGAACCTCACGCTCTCATTTTACAAAATCTCAGGGGTGAACATCAACTCCACAGTGTTAATTGGGTAAGAATACCATGTGGAAAGTAACTTAAAACATTATAGCTTTCATGGAGTTCCTCCCACGTGCCAGGAGGTGTTGAGCACTTTTCCTTCCATCATCGTATTTAACACTTAAGACTGTCTTAGATAGTTTCTGTTATCACATCTACTTTAGAGACTGGGAAAAGAAAGAGACTTATCTGGGGGGAGTGGTTCTCCCTGGGCCACACGGGGGAAATGGAAGAATAGGACTTACACTTGGGTCTGTGTCACTCAAATGTCATCTTTCCCACAAATCCATCGGCCTCTCAGAAATAATAGTGGCTTGAGGGTTTGGTGGGAGCAACAGTTTCAGATGGGCATCCATGGAATCCAGGTCTTTAGAATGGGTAGAAATCAGAGAAACAGGGAAGAAAAGAGAGAATGCACAAGTGTGGGACAGTAGTGACAAACACGCATGTGTGATTTGATGAATGCAGAATAACAATATTTGGCCAGAATCAAGCTGTGCTTTTCAACAGTTACACTGCCAGGTTTAAGATGGGATGATGGTTGTGTGAGGGACTGTCCTGGGCATCAGAAGGCAATTCTCATGCATGGACCCTGCCCACTAAGTGCCAGTTGCCACTCCCACTCTGTGACAATAGAATTGCTTCCATACATTTCCAAACACTCTCTAGGGCACCCCAGGCTGAGAACCATGAGAATAAATAAGGATTGGAAGTCTGGCTTGGACTGTTTATTGGGGATCAGATGAAGGAAGGCCTAGAAAGCTAGAGGAACAAGTTTGGCATTGAGCCTGGAAGCCATGGTTGATGAGCAAGGAACAGTCGTGGTATAGCATGGGGGAGGGACTGGAGAAGGAAGAGCCCAAACTCAGAGGAAAGCAGACTCTCCAGGCAGTTGAGAATAGCTGTGAGTCACCTACTGCTGATCTCCCTGTGGTCAGTCTTGTATTCATAGGAGAAAGAATCCAGCACCAGAACCAGCAGAGCAGGTAATGAGACAGAAGTGACACAGTTCATTAATCAATCTCTAAAGGAAACAGGGGTTCTGCTCAGGGAATGGTGGGTGTATTAGTACATTTTCTGTTAGAATAATAAAATACTGGGTAGTATATAAAGAAGAGTTTTGGAAGCTGAAAGTCCAAGCAGCATAGTACCAGGTCTGGTAAATGCCCCACTGGCTGTATCACATCATGGTAGATGGCACCATAGCAGGAATGCATAAGAGAGGGAGAGTCACATGGTGAGACAGGAAGCCAGAGATAGAGACTGGGAACTACATTAATCCTCTCTAAGGGCATGCCCTCAGTGATCTAAGAACCCCTCACTAGGCTACACCTCTTCAAGGTTCCATTCACCTCTTCACAACACCAGACCAAGGACCAAGTCCCCAACACACGAACCCTTGGGGGACACATGTAAACTATGTTCAAACCACACACCAGTGGAAAATTAAAACTATATACTAAAAAGGCCTCCTACCCTAACATTAACAAGAAGGAAGGAAATCTGAAGATAAGTAGGAGGCTTGCCAATGAGTTCTTTTTTCCCCCAGTTTATTTAAACCATCTCTGAGCCTGAATCCCTTTATCCAAGAGGTCGTCAAACTTTATCTTGTAAACTACATCACAGGATTAATTTATAAACAAGGAACATGATGTACCAGCTATGGATACTTGAGTCAGACATCTCAAGGAACTTTTAGGCCCCATGCATAGAATCTCAGAAGCCTTAGCCCTTGAGCTATAACATCTTCAAGCAGAGAAAAGTACAGGCTTGGGTAGAGGATATAATCCTCTGAGGTTCCTGTGTGAGAATTCTGGGGTTGATCTGGAGAGGTCAGAGGAGATGGTGGTCTCCATACATGTCCCAGATGGGGACTGCTCCACTGGAGAGTGAAAACTGAAACCCAGACCCCCACTGTCCTTTAAGACCACTGGGCATCATGCTTTGGCTTGGAAAAAATGCTGCAATGGCTTGCATTCCAGTTATCAGATGGCTTCAAGAATGATATGTAGTTTTGTTTATAAGGAAAAAAGCCAACCCCTGAGAAAATTCCCAGAACAATGATTGTAACTCATGACAAGACAGAGTATGTGAAGTTTTTCTGGCGCCTTGGCCTAGACTGTTGATGTAGGACCTTGTGGGATTTTCTTCTCATTCTGAGGAAGTTATGTTCTTTTTTTTTTTTTATTTTGTTTTACCAACGTGGTGATTTTTTAAAAAATGAAATTTCATGGCTCTTTGGTGAGGATTCAAAGGAATCCTAATCTAGGATCAGTGTTTCTAAAGAACCTCCTCATCACCATGTCAGCTGGACTATAAGTCATCATTTCCCATCCAGAGTGGGAGTCAATAATGCAGTGTGCTACCACATCAATATTAGATTTTAATTCAGGGGTGAGATGGTATGATCCTTGTTTAATAAAATTTTAAATTCCTTAAGTCATACTAATACCCACAACTACATGACAGCAGAACACATATTATGTATTTAGTGAGAAACATTTCCCAGGAACATATTCCAAACTTTCATTAGTTCCAAAATGGCCATTATCTCTTCAAATACACACTTTATTCCATTTTTTCCTGTTCCCTCTGACTGATTAAACGCATGTTGGCCTTCCCTCTACTTCCTCCATATCTCAAATTCTCACATTTTCCATTTTTTTTGTCTCTGTGCTTTACTCCGAATAATTTCTACTGACTTAGCTTCCAGTTCCCTAACTTTTTCTTTAGCTTTTTCTAGTCTTTTGTAAAGCCTGTCGACTAAGTTGTATATTTTGACTCTTCATTTTTATTCCTAGAATTCTGATTTGGTTCTATTTCAAATCTTTTCTATTTTTATATTCTCTGAAGATTTTTAAGCTTTAAAAATCTTTTAAGAATTTGGCTTGGGGTATATATAGCTCAGTTGTAGAAAGTTGACTAGCATGCATGAGGCCCTGGGTTCAATCCCCACTCAGTACCACAAAAACAAAAACAAAAACAAAAGAAAATCCCAAACTTCTAACATTTTCAGAGTAGTTATTTACTAATCTGTGTCTTATGATGCTAATACCTGACATTTTCTGCAGGTCTGCTTTTGATGTTTCTATTGGATCTCACTCATGGTGCCTGGTTTCCTTAAATGCTTGGTTAATTTTTATTGCATGATGCTCACTGTCCTTGAAAACTATTTGTTGGATTAATTGCTTTCCTTCAGAATTTGCCCTTGTTTCTGTAAGTTTCCTGGAGTCAGTGCTACTCTGAACTAAACTTGCTCATGAAACTATTCAGGGACTATACCAGGAATGTGAATTTGAGATATAAATCTCTATAAAGGCCTGTGTATATCTGCAAATCCTCAGAGGGACCCCACCCTCTTCTCTTTTGCTCAGTGCCCTTCAAAATTTTCATTTCATCACCGTTCCCTGACTTGGATGGGAAGAGGGAATTATTAGTGGCTCATTTTCATTCAAAAAGCATAACTTTTTAGGTTCATAATTTAATGTGTGGAATTTCTCCTATTACATTTCTCTCTTTTGACTTTTGCCCCCTTAGCATCAGAGACCAATCATGGTTCACATTTGTTGGAATAACAAATGCCATTAGAGCAAAAGCAATCCTGTAATTACCCTTACCTCTGTAGGGGTCTTTCTCGTAGATTTTTGGCCTATTATATCCTTACTATTAGATTGAAACATATGAAATTATAAAGTGGACCATTTTTAACTGACATAAAGGCAAATCTAAGAAGTCCAATATTTAGTAAGCCTTTTTTTTTTAAGAGAGAGGGACAGTGAGAGAGAGAGAAGAAGACAGAATCAATTTTATTTAGTTTTTCATGTGGACTTCATTGCTCCAAGATTTCACTGTGTATGTGGTGCTAGGGTTTGAACCCGAGTACTTGCACATGCCAGGCAAGCGCCATAACTGCTGAGCCACCACTCCAGCCCCTGTTTTTTTCTTTTTTTTTAATGCTTCTATTTTATCTGGAAAAAAAAATTTTTTTTAAAGAGAGAGGGACAGTGAGAAAGGGAGAAAGAGAGGAACATTTTTACTTAGTTTTTCCTGTGGACTTTGTTGCTCCGAGACTTCATTGTGTCTGTGGGTGCTGGGGTTTGAACTCGCATACTTGCCCATGCCAGGCAAGCACCGTAACTGCCAAGCCACCGCTCCAGCCCTTTATCTGGAATTTTAATTGTTTGCAAAATAAGAGTTGACCATATAATCTACTCTGCGAGATTCCAAGAATGGACTCTGAATTTCAGCTCTCCCTGCAGATGGTTCTGAAGACATTTCCCTCTCCAAAGCCAGCAGATCTCTGGAAACTTTCTCCTATGTATTATCTCCTCATCTTGGGTACCACAGTCTCTCCTTTTCCGCTAACTCCTTCTTTTTTCTTTCTCTCTCTCTCTCTCTCTCTTTTTTCCTTTTTTGGTTTATGTCTCTTTCTTCACTGAAAAACTTTCCCAACATTTGGGAATGGCCTCTTTCTCACCATCTCTTTTCCATCTGCTACAGGGAATAAATCAGGACAGACCATGAGAAATGGGAAATAAATGAATTGGAAATACAGTTGCAGGACAAAGGGTTGTTTTGAAAGGCTAAGGTGAACAGAAGTCCAGGCACCACCATCTTGCCTGTGAGAGCAGTGGATCCCATTGGGAGCAGGAAGATACAGGGTCACAGGAAAGATATCTCAAAAAAAAAAAAAAAAAAGCAAAATTGATTGGTGGGTATACCTAAATGTATTGACAGGACACTGTATCCAGAGGTGTTAATGGAAAAACTAAGCAAAATGAAACATTAACAATACATAAGCACATAATATAAACAAAGAAGCAAGGAAAGGAACAGAAAATTAAATCATTGTTAATTCCAGGAAAAATAAAGCAGAACAGCAAGGGAGAGATGGCTCAGTTTTGGATGTCATTTGCATACCCATGACTAGTGAATATGAAAATTGGTTTATTGTGAGAGTCATATGAGAAGAATGGGAATGTATATGCCAGTAAGGGTTTTTATACAAGAGTTATATTCTTATTCCCATTGTAGTAAGTTAACAGATAGTATCTAAACCTAAAAAATAGAACAACCAATATAAGCTTGTCACTTAGAAATATGGCATTTTGAAAATGTCATAAGAAATGACTGAAAGGTAAAAGTGGCTGCACCTTATGATTCATAATCAAAAGAGAGTGTGGCAAAAAATGTGATTTCACAAGGGTCTACTGTTTTAAATGATGCCTTCTAGTATCATTTGACTTTTAAAACTATGTGTTTTTATTACTAAGATAAAATACAGAAGTTAAATTTAAAAATGCAAATATTAGAATTAAATAAAAAATTATCTTTATATGCAATTGTCATGATTGATTATATTTCTTAAAAACCCAAAAGACAAATCACAAATTAGTATTGATAATGAGCTTGCTGGATACAAAGTAAATGTACAAACAAATAGCCATTCTTTTTATTAACAACATTTAGTTAGAAATGAAAATGGAATGATCCCACTCATGTTAGTGATAACAATTCTGCAATATTCTTACAAACCTATTGGAAAGGATTACATAACACGTATTGGAAAAAATGTAAAACTTTATTCAAATAAATTCAGATAATGTTGGAGAGACATCAGGACAAACTTACATTAAAAAAAAAGGAAAAGCCATTCTAAATGGAATCTCACTGGTATATAACTTGGAACAATAAATGTCTTTTAAAGGTAATATATAAAAGAAAGGTCTGAGTAGTTTAGACCATTTTGGGAGATAATGATGTTTGGGGAGTGGTTTGCCCCACCAGATATTACAACTTACTTTAAAATTGCTTTAACAAAACACTATAGTATTGGCACAAAAATAATCACATAAATCAGTGAAACGGAGTGAAGTCCAGAAATATTAGCATTTTCTTCATCATGTTTGGCTTGTTTCACTTGTTATAACATGCATTACTTCATCATTTAAAAAAACCTAACACAGATAATTAAATGACAATCCAATGAAATATCTGTATTTCTACATATTTAAATATTTCTTTTAAAATGGCATTTTTGTCAGATGACTTTCTACTTTTCTGCACATTTTTCTTTTTAAATTCCAAGGCTCATTGTCAAGTATCCAATAATCAATTATTTCTTCAAGACCCAGTCCTTGTTCCTCCCTTGAGGAAATTTAGGGTGGATCTGCCATGGATCATTGCTTTGCATCCTTTCAGACTGTGTAGTTATTTTAATTGCTCCACAGTACAATATGCAAAAGGAAAGATTGCTCTCTATGTATTCAAGGATTTGTCTCTTTAAAAACTTAAATGAAATAACGCTATACTCATTGTTCCTCAATTCTTTACTTTTTAAAAATGTAAGTTTTTAAAAGTATCAAAGGCAGCAGAAGTACTGATTGTTAAAAATGACAGTTCTTCCTTGCAGATCCCATCTCCTCGCCTTCCTGCCAACCTTATCTCCTTTGCTAGAGGAACAGCTTGCTGGAGATCATTCTAGTTCTTCCTTTTACAGTACACTTTTTCTTGCACCTGTACAAATGAGTAATCATAAGAATGTTGTTTTGAGGCTCAGTTTTTCCTATAAGAACATGTCTTTGGTCTGCTTCCAACTCTGTACTTCTAGAAGCACAGCATTCTTACGAAGGGCTGCACGTGTCACAGTTAGAACGCAACACCATTGATTTTTCCAGCCTCATTCTTGTAGACATTTGAATTTCCCTCTTTGACCAGCAATGTGCAGGGAATGTTCCTGAACCTGAGAGGCTAGCAGATGCTGTGAGGATTTAGATCAGCTGTATTTCTAACCGTGAGATGGCTGGGCCAGGGGACAGTTCAATGCTCTCAGAACAGGATCTCTGTGCCACCCTCCCACCCATGGCTTGTGAAGAATCCCTTTCTCAGACACTCTACCTTTTATGGCATATTTTTCAATCTTTTAAAATTTTGCCTGATAAATTTCAAAATGTCATATTATTGTTCGAATTTGCATTTCTTCATCTGTAAATTGTTTTTTAGTATCTTTTGCCTAGTTATTCTGCTACATTGATTTTTTCCATTTATTAGTTTTTAAAAATTATTATAATTTGTGACATGAACTTATCTTTTATATGCATTACAGATATTTTCTCCCTCTAATCACTAAACCTTGCAAATGGTGTCATTAATGTGAATAGAACATTAAAAATGTGTAAGTAGTCAAATTTGTCATTGTTTTCTTTTATGTTTGATGAACACGATATCTTGCTTAGATTTTCTGCATATCTAGTATAAAGATCTGTGTGTGTGTGTATTTGGGAGGGTTATCATGGATTGAACCTGGGGCCTGGCACATGGTAAGCAAGCACTCCACCCCTAAATTATATCCTTAGCTCTTCTTTCTGTATTTTTCTAATAATTTTAGAATTCTGTTTTTCTGCCTGTGATCCTTTAATTCATTTAGATCTCATTTTTGTACAAAATGGTGTGTTAGGGACCTGAGTAGTTTATTTTAAAATAGTAGTTAAAAGTCCTCCATTTTCTGAACATTTGAGTCTATTTCTGCTGGTTTGAAATGACTTCCCTACCATCTACTAAATTCCCAATTAACCATGGATCTGTTTTAAGAGTTGCTGTTCTTTTTCATCCATTTATCTATTCTGGTGTCAATACCATTAAGTTTTAATTTATATACTTTTATAGAAATGTTATTCACTATATCAAGAAAATCTTTATTGATTCTTTTCAGATATACATGACAATAGAATATACAATGGCATAGAAGCATGAAGTATAACTTTATTTTTCAAACATCTCTGCTGTTTTGTCAGATATATTTTAAGTACTATCTATTTTGCAAACCCCATAGAAGTTCTTTTGGGTTAGGGCTGGGATTTTATTCAATTTGTTCATGATTTGGGGGAGAACACACTCACTGATAAAATTAAATATTTCCATTTCTCTACCTGGTGACTCATGGATCCAGCCTCTCTCTATTTGTGTCCTCGGTCACCATAGTGAGAGAAGGAGGAATGGAGGGTACTCACTGCCTCTTATTGCTTGTATCGGAAGTAAAATACATCACTGGTGCTCACAGTCCTTTAGCCAACATCAGTCACATGATCTGGCCTAACAGCAAGGGAGGTTGGGAAAGTAGCTGAGCTCATAGAGGGGAGGCAGGTGAGCGCTGTTTCCACCACTGCAGCGCAGTCACATCCACTTCTTAGTGCCTTCACTGAGAAGTTTCGGTCACCGAAGACTGGCTTTGCAGCTCCTGATGATGTATGGGAAAAAGAATTGAACCCAGAAGAGTTCCTGGTCCAGGGTCTATTTCCTGGATTTCTCCTCCACACCCTTTGTTTTTTCTGCCTTTAGGCTTCTGTGTGTAAATACAGGGACTCACTTCATCTTTTGGCTTAGTTATCACTTTTAATTCCTCATGGGGCCATAGTTTCTAAAGAAGTATCTTGCCAGGGCTGGAGTCCTTGGAAAGTCAGTCTAAGCGACAGCAAAGGAGATCAGTTTCAGGACTGGGCTCTTCCATTTGCAAGCAACAAAAATCCACTCAAACTTGACTTCTCTTCTCTCATATGCTAAATCCAATCTGTCAGGAAACCCTATGGCTTATTCCAGAAGTGTCCCTATGGGTTTCTAATCAGATTTGCCGCTCAGCTCTTTTGGAATACCATCAATTCACATCTGGATTACGCAACAGCATCCCAACCACTCTCTTGTTTCTCTAATCCCCAATCCAGTCCTAATGGAACAGCCAGAGTTCAACATGGATGAGCCCAGAGGACATCACGTCAAGTGAAATAAGCGAGGCACAGAGAGACATGTGCTGTATGCACTCACTCAAGTGTGGAAGCTAAAAATACGGATCTCATAGAAGCAGAGAGGAGAAGAGTAATTACCAGAGGCAGGGAAGAGAGGGAAGCTGGTAACAGGTACCAAAATACAGTTAGATAGGAAGACTAGGTCAAGTGTCAGCGCAGTAGGATGACCGCAATTCACAACAATTTACTGTATAAATATATATATATTTTAAAGAGGTAGGGACAGTGGGAGAGAAAAAGAGAATATCAATTTTTATTTAGTTTTTCACGCGGCCCTCATTTCTCAGATACTTAGTGGTGTATGTGGTGCTGGGGTTTTAGCCCAGCTGCCGCTCCAGGCCATATTTTAAAAGAACTTAAAGAGGATTTTTGAATGTTCTCAACTGAAAAAAAAAAAAGCTGATTAAGGTAATAGAAATGGTAATTACTTAGATTGTTACCGGTTGTGTACATGCATTGAAATACTGCATCACACCCGTAAATATGTAAGATTGTCGCAATTAAAAAACAAAACAATTGAAACCTTTTTAAAAAAATCACCACCCAGAGTGATTGTTTAAGAGGGTCACACTGTTCTGCCCACCCCTTCCAGTGGCTACTCTCAGGGCCCCTCACAGCTCGGCCCCACACCCCCACCCTCTGCTCTCTCTGTTCCAGTCCCCAGTCTCCCTGAGATTGCCAGGTGAGGGATTTGCATTCGCTATGGCTTTTATTGGAAGTACTCTTCTCTCTGACCTTTATGCAGCCCTTGCCTCATCCAGGGCTTTGTTCATAGAGCACCTGCTCAAAGTGAGACCTCCCTATTCAGTTACCTGACCACACTATTTAATCCTGCCACTTCTGTGACCTTCTCTCCCACTTTCCAGGCCCCCAGTTCCTTCACCCTATTCTTTTTTTCTTTTCTTTTTTTAAAGAGAGAAAGAGAAAGAATCAATTCCATCAGTCCCACATGTGGTTTCCATTGCTCTGACACTTTATAGTGTTTGTGGTGCTGGGATTTGAACCTGTGTCCCTGGACATGCCAGGCACGTGCCACAACTGTCAAACCACCACTCCAGCCCCTATTCTAATTTTTTTTAACAGAGAGAGAGAGAGAGACAGTGGTGGTGGGGGGGAGAGGATCAATTTTGTTTAGTTTTTCATGTGGTTTTTGTTGCTCCCACACTTAGTTGTGTACATGGTGCTGGGGTTTGAACGCACACCCTCGCGCATGCCAGGCAAGCGCTTTAACTGCTGAGCGACCACTCCAGCCCCCTCCTTCACCCTACTCTATTTTGTCCTTCTTAGCACTGATAAGTCTCTTCAGACCACTATTGTTTCTGTTCACCTCCACTTGCTAGAAACTATACAGAGTGTAAACAGGGTGATGTCAATCACCTAGCTGATGTGTGATAATTTTTTGAATAAATAAATAAAATTGTTTTAAGTAAAGTTTTTTTCTTTTTAAAGTAAGATTATAAGGGGCTGGTGGACATCTAAGAAGAAGCACCACCAAACAGCAGGGGGCTGTAAGAGCTAGTCCAGAAACTCAGTAATCAGGAAATTGCCCCATCTCTGTCCAGTGTGGCAAGGTCCCCATTTCAGATCCTCTCAGTGTATCTGCCCTTCAGTGTCCTTTCTGCCCTCTCTGGCCAGACTCAACCCCACTGGTCCACAGACTGGAGCTGGTGGGGAAGGATGCAGATAGCCAGGCCACAGCTGGGGGTGGCAGGGTAGCATGTGGCACACAGACAGACTTTGATTCTGAAACGAAGGCTTTTGCAACATTGGCCGCTTGGGTCCCAGTTCCAGGAGTGGAGCCTTTATCTTAACAATTCTTCTGTCAAGTTCCTCCAGAATTTTCTATTTATCTTCATCCCAGCAATTACCATCTTGCCTTGCAGCTGTTTGCTTGTCCATACCGCCCCCGCCACCAATAGTGTAAATTCTCTTGTGCAGAGATGCTTCGGGTCATCTTGTATCCTCAGGGCCTAGTTCAGTAACAGCAGGGACACTGGATAAATACTTGCTGCATCAATGAATGAATGAATGATTCAGTGCATGGCTGAGATGGAGCCCATTGGTGGGGGAGTGCAGGTGCCCACACATGTGACAAGAGTTGAGTTAAACAGGGATAAAGTACAGAACTGCTGCAGGAGCTGTCCCTGCACTTCTGCTGACCAGTGTGTACCGACCCAAGGTCATTGCTGCTCCCCAAGGCCCTTCCCCATCACAGTGAACGTGCAGCAGCTGCAGATGCTTTCCGCCTTTTGTCTTCCTCTTTGGAAATGTTGGCCTCTCCTCTATGTATCGACACCCACCTTCATAAAAGTTGCCAAAACACTTAGGGGAACTCAGGACAGGTTTTCAACTCCTCATTCCAAGAAGGAGGGGATTTTTACCTCCCAAGAAAAAAATTCCCTTGATTGTAAGGAGCTATGCCCTGGCGTGACCAGGGTGAGGCCTCAGCACA
Organism: Aplodontia rufa; assembly: GCA_004027875.1. NCBI lineage: Eukaryota > Metazoa > Chordata > Mammalia > Rodentia > Aplodontiidae > Aplodontia > Aplodontia rufa. The sequence goes on along the minus strand of PVKS010021930.1, from coordinate 2,269 downwards.
ATGGAAACCTGTACCTATTTCCATAGATTCCATCCTGTCCACTGGTCATACATTGGGTTCCAATACTGTGGCCAAGGGCTTTGTGTTTTCCAGTTCTCCCTAGTAAGCTGAGCCTGGTGGTCTTTCCCAAGCGTCAGAGGAACTGAAAAGCATGCTATTGCTACTTGGCTGGTGTGTGGGAGCAAGCTGTGAGCCAAGGGTACTGGACTCAGGTGGGGACCTGGGGACCCCACCCCTGAAGACGATAGGATCCCCCAGCCTGGAGGCCATGGGAGCAGTAGGTCTCTTTGTGGGGCCCCAAGACCACCTGAATGAAGACCACAGGTGTGTTTGTCAGAAGGCCCATTCTTTGCCCCTAAAAAGGAATCTCAGGCATGGAGACAGGTGACCCCCGATTTAGGGCACTGTCAAGAGATTTTGTGCACACCAGCTTTGAGAACCTTTGGGACTCATGGAAGAGAGTGGCTAAACAGCAATGGATCTCAAACTAGGGACAAATGCAGCAGTGGAAATGTGCCCAACCTGCTCTAGGAAGGGGGTGAAGGAGTCCAGTAACCAAGGCTGATGTCACAGGAATCCATGTAAGATTGAGTCTCAAAGAATGAATAGGAGTTTGTGTGCTGGGTAATTGGAGAACAAAGGTTCCATAAACAATATGGGAACAGGTAGGATGGTGGTGGGAAATAGCCCGACGTGGTCTAAAACAGGCAATAGTTAGGTGTGGTTGGGACAGAGGGCCAAGGCATGGGTGTGTTGCTTGGGGCATGATGGAAGCTGGCCAGGAAAGATAGCCAGACAGGTGGAGGCTGGACTATGTCCATACAAATGGTGCATAATTGGATGCATGCAGAATCTTGAGCTGTCCTGGGGCTCTGGAAGTTGAGGGATAGAGGGACAGGACAGAGAAACATCAGCAGAATGGAGATGAGAGCAAAGTCAGCTGTCACATTGGATAAGGCATCTCCCTGTGGACAGAGAGATGAGGCAGGCTGGAGAAGAATGAAGAGACACAAACCAGAAGCAGACAGAAGCAGAAGCAGGCAGGCTGTGAGAGGAATCAGGGTTGTTTTCTCAAAGAGGTGACTGGGTGGCTGTGGTTCTGGTTTCCCTGGCAGGGGACACCAAGCAGGAACTTGGGGGAGAGGCCAGCTGAAGATAAGTCCCCTTTTGAAATTCCCAGAAAGACGATGGAAATGTCCTTTGGGAGCACAGGACGCATTCAGGAAATGTTGATTAGTGAGCCCCTCTCCGTGCCTGGACTGTGGCTCCCCAGCCGAATCTCAGGAGCCCAGATGTGTGTGTGGGAGGGAAAAGGGGGAACAGTGATGGTGACAGGCTAACCTTGTGAGCCGGTCTTAGCAGGAACCCATCCCTTTGCCACCTTCGTTGCAGACAAAACACTGTGTGCAAGGCCTGCTGTGCCTTCCAGTTGCTGAGGGTCACATGTTCCATGGGATATGGGCAACCTGGAGAGGCTACTGTAGAGGTGCCCTTGGCCACCCCTGCTTGATGAGGGAAGCTCTCTGCACTGCTTCCCTTCCAGAGTGGGGTCTGCAGGCTTGAAGTGGGCCACGAAGCCGTAGGAAGTGAGCCGAATCATGAAAATATTTTCTCATTCATTTATCTTGCAAGTTCTGGGAAGACTCTGGCTGGCCCTCAGTTCTTGGTAACAGGGTGAAGAGAAGTGGGAGAGTCAGCACCCTCCTCTGTCAGCGGATAAGGGAGCTGCAGGAAACGTCATCTTGCTAGATGCCAAGGTTAGCCTGTAGTCGGATGGGGAGCCAGGCACAGGGAGCTGAGCTGTGGGCAGGAGGTCTTTGGAGAGTCCTGGAAAGCCACCCCGGCCCCCACTCAGATCCTTCCCAGAGATGTAGTAGGACTTCCCTCCCTGCCTGCTCTGAAGGTGGGGGAAAGTCCCTTCATTCCAAAGGGACTTTCCTTGGCCAGGCATAGACTAAGGGCCTCAAAACCCTGGCAGTTCAGCTCTGCGTCTGCCTCACTGGCATTCATCATGCCCAAGTGCCACCAGACACAGAGTGGCCCTGCCCATGCCCAGCTGGCCTGCTCAGACCTCCTCCTCATATCCTACAAACAAGCTCCATTAAGAATTAAATTGCAGGGCTGGAGCGGTGGCTCGGTGGTTGCGGCACTAGCCTTGCAAGCACAAGTAGGCGAGTTCAAACCCCAGCACCATGTACACAACGAAGTGTCAGAGGAATGAAAGCCACATGAAAAACTAAATAAGATTGCTTCTCTCTTTCTTTCTCTC
>PVKS010021929.1:0-34399 GCA_004027875.1 Aplodontia rufa | reverse complement strand
GTACTAAAGCAACCCATTTTCTTTCTACTTTTTTTTTTAATAAAGAGAGAGGGACAGTGATAGAGACAGAGAAAGAGAGAAACAACTTTATTTAGTTTTTCACATTGCCTTAGTTGCTCCAACACTTAGTTGTGTATGTGGTGCTGGGGTTTGAACCCGGGTTCTCATGCTTGCCAGGCAAGTGCTGAAACCGCTGAGCCACTGCTCCAGCCCCTTCTTTCCACTTTTAAGATATATTTTTTTGTGTGTGTAATATACTCATGTGGTTAAAAATTAGAAAAATGTAAGTGGATGTGTAGCGTAAGTCTTACTCCCACAGCCATCTCCCAACTACCCAGTCTGCTCTCCAGTATGATTAATTACTTTTGAATCTTTAAAGATGCATTTTATGCATAAGTATATATATGTGAAAAAGGATAAATCCACATCTTTTATATATATCCCCCTTTCTCTCCTTTATACAACTGGCATTGTTCTTTATTGTTATGCTCCTTGCTTTTTCACTTAATGATATATTTATCTTATAGAGTATGTGGAGAACTTCCTCATTCTTTTAAATCCCATTGAATTCATTTAGCCAAATTCCTTACTGATATACACTTAGGTTTTTTCCAATCTCCCCTTTTGCAAGCTATGTTGCAATGAATAGTCTTGTCCTTGAGTCTCTTTGCATCTGTGTGAGTTTATATGTGGAAGTAAATTCTAGGAGTGAAAATTGCTGGGCTTGTTTATTAGTTTTAATTCATGAATTTAGGGCATAACTAAGTGCGACTACAATGTAAATGCTGAAAAATATAAATATTCTCCTAAACCACAGTGCTGGAGCTTTGCATGAACACTAGTTCATAGTTTACAAGTGCTAACATATTGTACATTCATTATTTATTTTGTGCCTATTGTATTCCTGATACTGAGTTGGTATTACAGGCAAGGAAATAAACAAAATAGGTATCAGTCTTTCTAGCAACTCATGAGGCAGTAAGGGCAGTGTGATGGATGTCACCTTAGCTCAACTTTGTAGATCAGTTGTTTGACCAAAATTAGTCTAGTGATGTTGTAAAGCATTAAAAAAAAAGATGTGAATAGTATTCACAACTATTTGATGTAAAATAGACTATCTACCATAATATGGGTGAGCCTCATCTAGTCAGTAGAAGGCATTAAGAACAAAGAACTTACCCTTAAGACTCAACCCAGGCTGTGTGTTGTGGCACATGCCAGTAATCCCAGTGATATGGGAGGCTGAGGAAGAAGGATTGCAGGTTTGAGACCAGCTTCAGCAACTTAACAAGGCCCTAAGTAACTTAGATAGACACTGTCTCAAAATGAAAAATAAAAAAGGATTAATCACTGGTACCAAACCCCCCCCAAAAAAACCAAACAAATGAAAAACAACCAAACACACAGAGAGAAACAAACAAACAAACAAAATATCCTGACTTCAGCACAGTCACTCAGCCTGCGCATATCACAGCCACGCTGTCCCCCCTCCCCAAATTTGTACTTGACTGCAACCACAACACTTAGCTGAATATCTAGCTAGCCAGGCTGCCCTACAAATCTCATGTTTGCCAGCCACCACAATCCTATGATCCAATTCCTTAAAATAAATTGTTCTCCCTGTGTCTACCCCATTGGTTGTGTTTCCCTGGAGAGCTGTGACTAATATAGGCAGGAATGATGATCCCTGCCCAAAATGATGAGCAAACAGGCTGTGAGGGTCCAAGTTGCCCCGGAGCTCAGACTCTATGGCCAATGTTTTCTCCACTTTCCTGCCTTGCAATATCACTAAAACTCAAAATAGGATATATATAGTGGTATTTCCATTATAGAATACTAGGCATGTCTATACAGTGGCCAAAGGGGTGTTAATGATGTTTCAATTCTTTATTCCATTTCTTGTTGAATTGGAAAATAGGTTAGGGCATTCATTTTGGACAGTCACCATCCTGAAAATATGTTTTTAATATCCTTCATTAGGGTAGCAGATGCTGCCTGAAAACCTTTGTCCTTCACTCTCATTTTCCTGTCCTTGAAAACTATCATCTCTTGACCCTTGAAAACGCAATATACCTCGACTCCCTCTTTTATCCTATACAGAATGTGCACACTGCAGGACAGCCCAAGAGCTGACCTGATGTTATGGTTTGAATATGAGGTGTCCCCCAAAAATTCCTGTGTTGCTGTAGGAATGTTCAGAGGTGAGATGATTTGATTGTAAGAATTGTAACCTAATTAGTCCATCCTAGTTAGAATGGGCTGACTGTGTGAATGTAGGCTGGTGGGGCATGGCTAGAGGAGGTGGGATAATGGGGTATATCCTGGAAGGGTTCATCTTCCCTGTGTCCCCTTCTCCTTTCTCTTTTTGGCCACCATGAGGTGAGCAGTGCTCTCCCACCACTGTCTTTCTCCCATGATGTTTGCCTCACTGAGGCCCAGAGCAACAGACTTGGCCAGCCATGGACTGAACCTCTGAAACTCTGAGCCAAAATAAACTTTCCTTCTCTAAGTTGTTCTTATCAGGTATTTTGGTCACAGCAATGAAAAGCTGACTAAAGTATCTGGTTTGCAGAAATTCTTTCTTTATAGATGCCAAATGAATAATCACACATAACTTTTTGTTATCCTATTTCACAATAGTATTTTTGTTTGTCTGCAGTATTGGAAATATTTATACTAGCTGGGTGCTATGGAGTATGCATATAATCCCAGCAACTCAGGAGGCTGAGACAGGAGGATCACAAGTTTGAGGTTAGCCTTGGCAACTTAGTGAGATCTTGTCTCAAAATAAAAAATGAAAAGGAATGGAGATACAGCTCAATGGTAGAGCATCTCTGGGTTCAATCTACAAAAAGAAATGCACACATACACACTAAACATAAGGCTCTTAACTTTGTAATTTCTCCATTGCTATTTTGGGATTGTGCTTGGTATGGATTATAATGTATTGGTGTTGGGAGGGGGGCATAGGCAGAATATCTTCCCTCAGTGTATTCATCACTTTGGCAAAATTGCTGGACCCTAGTATCATTCATTTGCTTAACCTGTAATACAGGGGAGCTAGATCACTAGAGTCCTAAGATTCTGCAGTGAAGAGAATTCTGAGTGATTCTTTCCAGGCACTGAGTGGAGGAGCATGCTTTGCACCATCTGTTGCCAGAACAAGGCAACACAGCTGGAGAAAGCTCTTCTTTCTCACATGATTTTCAGTGTAAATGCAAAATATTTTGCTCTATATTGAATCATGAAACAGATTAAGGATGGTTTATCAGTCAATAACAAAGATTAAAATATTTTAACACTTTAAAAAGAAATTCCTTCATGCTGAATCTCTTGATGATCATAGATGCCTTTTTTCCTTCTCCTTTTCTTTTATTTTTTTACTACAGCAACCATGGCCTGTGATTCCTTATGTTAGTGTGACTCTACCATAGCATGGTTTGCATCATATGATTGATAGCTTGAAATGTGCACTGTACAGTGAGCCTTGGGTTTCTGTTTCTGTTGCAATGTCACCTTGAGCTTTTTTGGCAACCACTATATTGAGATAGAATCCACATACCTTACAATTTGCCCATTAAAATGTGTCATGCAATGTTTTTTTATTATGTTCCTAGAGTTTTGCACCATCAATTCTAGAACATTCTTATCACCCTAAAATGAAACCCTTATTCATGAGCAGTTATTTCCTTTTACCCATCTCCTAACCCCTAGCAACTACTGATCTGCATTCTGTCTCTGTGGATTTGCAGGTTCTGGGCATTTCATATAAACGAATCACACTGGATGTGGTCCTTGTGACTGACTTCTTTTACTTAGCATTGTGTTTTTAATGCTCATCCATGTTGTACTACCTGTTAATATATTCTTTTATTACCAAGTAATATTCCATTGTATGGCTATAGCATATTTTGTTTATGCATTCATTAATTGATGGACTGCACTTTTCTTTTTCCTATTTACTCAGCTTAAAGTCTAAAAATTCTAAGAAGAATTGGCAAGATTCCCAAAGTCAACAAAGAGCCTACAACCATTTCCTTTAGCAGCTGAAGCTGCCTGATGCATAGATGTAGGGTACCCTAAGCTGTGTGTGAAGGCCACATAAAAGCTGGTTGACTCTTGGTTGAGAGTAGGTGACTTCTGAGCTGCTTGGGGTTAGAACCAGGGCTTTAGTTCTTTACTCTCAAGCAGCATTGAGCCTCTTTGAGCCTCAGTGTTCTCATTTTCACAGTGGGAATTACAGAAGTACCTTTCTGTGGCAGAAACTGCTAGTCAGTCCTAGTTACCACTGTCATTTCCAAAGCGATTAAAGCCTTGTTTCTGGGCTAGACATTTGTCTTCTAAGATTGGGGATTTATGCTTTTCTTAGCCCCTCTTTTAGTTAGTTATGGCAGTGTTTTTACCTTCTGGTCAGTGATATGCAAACCAAGCATCCTTTAGCAGGTCTAGAGAGCCTTTTTTGAAAGCATCAGCAAAATGCCCCCATCCCTTTTTTACTTTTCCTATCTCTTGATTTTTGGAAACTGATACTATAATCATGGACCATGAGATAAAAGCTAAGAACACCATTATTACAAGATAGAATTTGGAACCTAAAATGGGAGGCTTTAAGTAAGAGAATCTAAACATGTGGCCTCAGGTTAGTTGAAGTGGCCAGGTAGTAGGTGGGAATATATAGGCCAGAAACTTGGTGAAACTTGCTAGCTGGTGTCAAAACATTTGGTAAAAACTGTGCCCTGAGTTTGATGGGAGCCAGATCAGTGACAATCTGTGGCATTAGGGAACTGGTAGGAGTTGACCATCTTTGACCCTATTGGTATAAAATAGATGAGCTCTGGCTAGGGTCAATAGCCTGTAGATATTGGTGGAAGGGAGAACCAGTTTACAAAGAGAAGACTTTCTGTTGCCTTCTGAAATCTAAATGGACAGAAAGTTCTGTACTTGGGGGTAACCAGGACTGAAAAGGTCAATTACAACTTCACAGCCAAATGAAGTGGTTGGTGGTAACTCTGGAGAGGCAGCTTTACTAAGGAGATAAGCGAATCACGTATCTTCTATTAAGAGTTCTCTTCTAAACACCACCAGAAGCACAGTAAAAGACAAATGGTCATAAAGATCAGATTGAATGTTGCTCTCCCTCTGCAGCTGACTGTTTCATGTGGCCCTATTATTAAGATGTGCAAGAGTATGGAGCAGAGGCCAGCAAATAGCAGACCAGAGTAGGACTGGCACTCGGTGAATCTGCTGGGTAAATCTGGCTCCCTGCCAGATAAGTGAAAAAACAATTGTGGACATTTGTTTTCTTTCTTTTTTATGTAAGCACCTGTATAATATTATTGACTTTTGTCTTTTGGTCCACAAAGTCTAACATGTTTACTATTTGGCCTTTTGGAGGAAAAATTTGTTGGTCTTTAGACCGGAGACTTAGGCATAAACATTGTGTCTTGATAAGATCTTACACACAGAATGACTGCAGGCAAACAAATAGATAAGAAGCTTAGCAAAATTTTGAGGGAAATTTTATTGCTACAAACAACTACTATTTTCATCTGCAAAACCCTATAATGGGCTTACCCTTGCATCACTGCCCTTGATCCATCCCAAACAGTACCAGTAGGAAGTAGCCTGTACAATCCCACAGCCTCCAAGAGTGCTTTCTTTATTCTGGTTGGAAACCGAAATGTCCCCCAAAGAGCATGTGCTTAAGGCTTGTCAGTCAGTAGAGCTATTGAGATGGGGTGCAACCTTCAGGAGGTGGGGCCTAGTTGGAGGAAGAGCCATCTGACCATGAAGTACTGAACCTCTGAAATCATGAGCCAAAATAAATCTTTGTTTCTTTAAGTTGATTTTCTCTGGTATTTTGTCATAACAATGGACAGCTGACTGACACAATTTCCAAGACTTCCTTGCTTCAACGGTAACACACACGATGCCAGATGGGCCACCAAGCAAGTTCATAGCTTGAGGAGGGTCTTTATAATCCTTGCCTTATAGAATTTTATCAATTACAATGAACGAGTGACAGCTACGTGTTTCCCTAGTGTCCTTTTCACTACCAGTAATTTTATCTGCCACTACAGAGTCTTCTTACTCCATCATTGCTTAGTGAGTGTGTGTGCGCACATGTGTATCCTTTAGTTGATTTGCCACTGAGTCACAGGGAGCCACATGTGTTCCTGATTAAGGGGATTATCTCCCAGAGATCTGGACCTGAGGTTGAATACTTTGAGCGTCTCTAAGTGAGCCCCAAGAGAAAGGATTCTGAAGCCACATTTTCCATTTAGACATTTTAAATATTTCTATGTTGTTTGCATTGTATATAAAACACCTGTATAACTTCTATCTTTAAAAAACAAAAATCATAGATGAAAAGAACCTCGCAGTACATTGTCAGCCATAGGCAGTATTTATGGGCTGTCTTCAAACTCTGGAAACATGCAAGAAACTTTTACATTTTCAACACACAAACCTTAGGGGTTTGATCTTGGTGTATAATCACTCTTGGGACGGGGTGAATTTTGACAGTCATTCTGTGCTCTTATTAAATTTCACCTGTTTTTGCTCATGTGATGTTTTTAGAATGGAACTCCTTTACTTATTTTTACTCCTTTGAGAGACGGATAAATCTCATCAATTAATTGTATAATCATTAGAACTACGTTTTGTAAGTTTTAACATTAGAAAAATAATACTACCAATCAGGTTACCAACATAACACGCCTCTTACTGTGGTTGTTTCTTCTTTTTAATTTGGCTTTGTAAAGTTATATTCAAAACATATGTAGTCTTGTCCTTTTTTAATGAATAATATGAAAAAGAAACTATGTTTCTACAGTCGTTTAAACTGAGCATTTTAATGGCTGTATCTTGTTCTTTTCAGTAGATTTGTGTGCTAGGCATTTATTGCCGTGCAATAAACTACTCACAACCTAGTGACATAAAGCCACAACGATCCTTGCATTATTTCTCACAGTGTCTTTGTGTAAGGGATTTGGGTAAAACTTGGCTGGTGGTTTAGGTTCATGCTGTTGCTGCCACGTGGTGACTGGATCTGGAGCAGAGGACCTGGGGCAAGTGGGGGCTGGCTGGGCATCCCTCCCTTTCTATGTATTCCCAGGGCATCTCAGGATGGACCGTCCACTTGGACTAGCTTGGTCTTCCTCACAACATGGCAGCCTCTGGATGCTAGAGTTTCTCATATGGCTCAGTGTTACAGTTTGAATCTGGAAAATTCCCTAAAGATGCGTGTACTTAACGGCATGGTCACCAATGCAATGGTCAGAAGTGGGATTTTAGAAAATAATAAGATTGTGAGGGCTCTAACTAATTAATCAGTGGATTAATCCATCTGATAGATTAATAATTTTTTATTAGAAGTATATAGAGATATAATTGAGGGGGAAACATTATCAAACCAACAGTAATCAATGTATATATACTGTGTTATCCAGGGGTAATGCCAAAACATGGATGACCACCTTGGGTTTCACCTGTTGCAGTTTCCCCCAGAAGAACTCATGCATTAAATGGGTATCTCATGGAGGAATGACATTAGCTTCTGGGGTGGTTCCCCCCTATTCCCACTCTCCAGTCCCCTATGAGTTCTTCATACACCCTCCCCCCTCCCCAGCCCCCTCCCTTCACTTCCAAGTATCCTAGGGAGCCATCCCCCTATTACTCTGAGAGTCATTCAATTTGAAGTATTGTTAGGTTAGCCATCTACCCTACTGCTTCCCCATATAATCTAGCATCCAGCACTCAGTGCTATAAATTTACCTCTTAAGAAAGCCTTCATATTGTCCCAGAGGTTTCGGTATGTTGTTTCTTTGTTCTCATTCAATTCCAAAAACTTCATAATCTCTGTTCTCATTTCCTCTTTTACTCATACTTAGTTTAAGAGGTAATTATTCAATTTCAAACTATTTGAATAGTTTCTGTTGTTTCTCTTGTTGTTGATTGCTAAGATCATAGCATTATGATCTGACAGAATACATGGGATTATAGCCACTTTTTTATATTTGCTAAGATTATCCAGGTGAACTAGGATGTGGTCTATTTTAGAGAAGGATCCATGGGCCTATGAGAAGAAGGTAAATTCAGCTGTCTAATATTCTGTAAATGTCTATTAAGCTTGATTGATTAATAGAGTAGTTGAGATTGGAGACATCTTTATTGATTTTTTGTTTTGATGATCTGTCTAGAGTTCATAGTGTTGTGTTGAAGTCCCCCAGGATTATTGTGTTGAGATCAATGAGGAGATTAATGTCCTTAAGTATTTTTTCCATATATTTGGGGGGGTTGTAATTGGGGGCACAAATGTTGATTATTGCCATATCTTCTTGGTGAACTGTCCCTTTTAGTATGATAAAGTGTCCCTCTTTGTCCTTTCTGACTAGTTTTAGTTGGAAATTAATTTTGTCCGAAATTAGAATCGCTACACCAGCTTGCTTTTTTGGGCCACAGGCCTGATAGACGTTTTGCCATCCTTTCACTTTCAGCCTGAGTCTATTTTTGAGTGTCAAATGTGTCTCTTGCAGGCAACATATTGTTGGATTTTGTTTTTTGATCCATTGGGTCAGTCTGTGTCTTTTAATTGGGGCATTGAGACCGTTCACATTCAAAGTTAGAATAGATATGGGAGGCTGATTCACAGACTTTGTATCTATTACAGAGTTTTGAGTCATCTTGAAAGTCAGTTTTTGTATAGTATGATTATTGAATCGCCCTTGTTTAAGGATTTATCATATCGTTGGCATTATCTTCTAAATGGAGAACATCTTTGAGAATGCTCTGTAGAGCGGGACTTGTGTTCTCGTATCTTGTAAGCATGAGTTTATCGTTAAAGTATTTAATTTCCCCTTCACATTTGCAGCTGAGTTTTGCTGGGTATATTATCTTTGGTTGAAAGTTGTTATTTTTTAACACTTGAAAGATATTGTTCCAAGCTCTTCTAGCCTTCATTGTTTGTTTTGAAAAATCCATAGTGATCCGAATTGGTTTGCCTCTGAATGTGATTTGGGGCTTTCCTCTAGCAGCTCTTAGAATACTCTCTTTCATTTCTCTGTTATTCAATTTGTAAATGATATGTCTTGGTGAGTTTCTCCTCTGAGTAGGTCTTTTTGGTGTTCTATAAGCATCTTGGATGTGGTATTCTGGATCAATAGCAAAATGAGGGAAGTTCTCACTTATGATTTCGCTTAAAAGGTTCCTGAATCCCCTTGTTTGCTGTTCAGAGTTTTGCTCCAGGACAATAATCCTCAGATTATTATGCCACATCTCATCAAATATTACTTGGAAGTTCTGATTATGTAAAATAAGCTGTTTATCTTGTTTTTCTTCTTTGATTTCTACATTGTTTAGGCGATCCTCATTGTCGGATACTTGTTCTTCAAGCGCTGAAGTTCTATTTTCAGTGGAGTTTACTCTGGTTTTTGTTTCTTCCAATGAAGATTTGAATTGGTTAACCATGTTTTTCAATCCTGATAGCTCTGCTACATCTTTTTTCAGAATGTCAATATCCTTGTACAGCTGATCTTTCATCTCCTGGAATTGATCCTTAATTTCTCTGTAGAATTTGTCTCTCGTCTCTTGAAATTGCTCTTTGATCTCTTTCTTTATTTCCTCTCTCAACTCTTTGATTGCATTACTAATCATAATGCTGACACAATGTCTTTGGTTTTCATTTAGGGCCCCGGCTATGGGGCCCTTAGGTGAAGAGCTCTGGGTTTGAAGAGAGTTATTTCCCCTTTTCCTCATTTTCTGAGTCAGAGAGCTTGTCTTTTATTTCAGCCTTGTTACTCTTGTTGGAGAAATTGGAGCTTCTTATGACTTTGCTTCGTTGTGAAGAGGAGCTTTTTGGTCAATATAGGCCTAAAGATGCCACACGGTTCTGTGAGAACTTGAGAGGCTATAGGTGCAAATACTAGTCCATTTCAACTAAAACAGATGAGCTGATGATTAGCACCAGTAGTGGCAGCTTTCTTTGAGAGAACTCTCACTGTGTAGTATGATACCAAGCAACTAGCCATTTTGAAGCATATCAATTTCTTCAGCTATTAGGGTCTCCCTGAAATTGGGGAGAAGGATTGACTAGAAAGTCAAAGAAGTGAATTGGGCAGGTATAAAATCACACCTGTTATAGAGTACAGGGGAACTAGGGATTATGGGGGAGTAGGTTATTCTATTAGGACTAAGGAAAACATAGGACTGGGGTATGGGTAGGGTAAAGACTTAGGGTGAGAATGAGAGAAAGATGCTTATATTTAAGGATTACCAGAGTACAGTGGAGAAAGAAGTTAGCAGTAGGGTTCAATAAGACCTAAAGAAATAAGAGCCAATCAGCAATACATACTCACAGGTAAGTATTTACATCCACCAACACCAAAATTCAGTATTAATCATAAGACAAGAAAGGAGCAGAGAAAAAGAAGGAAACCCCCCCCCAAACCCACAGTAATATTAAAAATTTAAAAATATTATTTTTCAGCCGGATTCCCATTTTAAAAAAATTGAAAAATTATATAAAAAAATAATAAAAGAAAAAATATGAAGAAATGAAAAAGAAAAAAAAAACCCACAAAACTAGTTGGTACAGTTCTGAGATTTTCTGGCCCTTAGATCAGGAGGTATGTATCATGGGGTGGTGCGATCAAATCTGACATCAAGCTGGAGATTCTTCGGAGTTGAGCTTGTTTGTGGAGAAGCAGATTGGTTGAGTCCGGTGGCCTGGTTTTTCTTGGAGGATCTCAAAATTTTCTGTTGCAAAGGGGTATTCAGCTCTCTCTGGGCTGTAAAACTGATATGGTTGCTTTCTGCCAGTCCACACTCTAAATATTTCTTGGACATGGGGCTCAGAAGTTGTAGACAATCGAGTTGATCCTATTGTAGATGCATGGGTCTCTGACTGATCCAGGGAGAGTGGCTAGCCTGAGACTCGCTTCCTCAGGATCACTGGTGACCCACTCTGTGTGTCTTGTGATCTTCTGGAGACCTGCTCTGTGGTGTTGATTGAAACCCTCAGAAAATGGACCAGATCTTGCCAGTGCTTGTGTGGTTCTCCGTTGCAAGCACTAGGAGGCGCCCTGCTAGAGAGGTCCAGGCCTACTCAGCCTTGGCTGTGGGAGAAGCTCAGATGCTAAGGTGAAGCCCGAGCTGCCCCATATATTCAAAGCTTCCTGAGGCAGATTTCAAGGAGAGGCTAAAGCAGAGGATCCTCTATAGAGGGGTTCTCCCTGCTGTAGCAAGCTCTGTTCACAGGCTCCTCTTATTTGGGTGGGAAGGGGGATGGACCAAAGGGCAGAAGGTGGCCAACTGAGAGGTTTGGGAGCTGAGAGGTGAGTTGAAGTTTGCTACAGACCCCAGGGCAGATGGCCAGTTGGTGGGGCAGTAACTTCTGTTTCTGGTCGCGGGGACTGAGGCCCAGTAATGCTGCTAGGTGACCCGCCCCGCCCTCAGGGACACATCACAATGGCAGCCAGCCGCCGTACAAACAGCTAGGAGTTCGCTAATGTGAGTGATTAATTCCCAGCGCTTTATGCAAGATTAGGTAAATTACGAGCAGTCAGATCAGGGAGTTCGCAGCCGGCCAGGTTAGGGTATGTGGTTAGGAAACTCGCTCCCTTGCTCTGTTTTAGATTCTGGTTTTCTGACCGTGGCGGCTGAGAGCCCGAGAGCGTTTTTTGCTGAGCAGCCAGCCCCGCCCTCAGGGCAACGTCACAATCGGGCGCCGGCTGCTGCCGCTCGCAGGAACAGCTGTAAGTTCGCTAATGTGAGCAATTAATTCCCGAGCTTAATTCCAAGTTCATGGAAATGAAGAGCCGTCAGATCAGGGAGTTCGAGGCCAGATTAGGGTATTTGATTAGGAGACTTGCTCTGTTTCCTCCCCTTCGGGGAAGCTCACCTCCCCCCGGGTGTGGGGCCGGACACACAGGTGCCACAAACTTCCTCCTTTATTTTCGTTAATGCTCCACGCTATTCCTTTGGAGTTAAAAAATTAGCGGGGGGTAACGTTCACCCACACTGGGAGCTTCGTCCTACCGTGGGAATCCGCGTGCAGACCTGCAGCGTGAGGTGACTCTCAGGAGCTTCTCAGAGTCACTGCTGCTGGGGTGGCCGCCATCTTCTATCCTGATAGATTAATAATTTGATCTAGTTGGAGGAAGTAGGTCACTAGAGGCAAGCCTTGGAAGGTTTACCTTGTCCTTCTTCTCTTCCTCTCTCTCTCTCTCTCTGCTTCCCAGCTGCTAGGAGATGAGCAGTTTTCTGCCATGATGTTCTGCCTCACCTCAGGCCTAAAGCAATGAAGTCAGCCAATCATGACTAATACACTCAGGGCTCCAGCATGAGTATTCTAGCAACCAGGAAGAAGCTGGTACTGCCCTCTGTGACCTTCATGTAGCACCTAGCACCCTTCAGCTCCAACCTCTTGGCTAACCAGTAATCAAGGTCAACCCCGATTCAAGGGGCGGGAAAACAGGTCAGTGGCGAGGGTTGAAAAAGTGGCAAATGTTTTAACACTGCCAGAAGTCCATAACCAGCTTTGCTCTTCTTTTATCAATGGACAATTTTTACTTCTGTTATAGGGCACTGAAATAGTATTGCTACAAACATCTTAATGTATGTAGCAGTTCCCATATTTTATATGAAGGTAGAATTATTAGGTTAAACAATATAATCTGAAATATGTTTTCAAGTAACTTTCCAAAAGAATTGTGCCAATTTAAAATTCTGTATGCAATGCAGGGGACAATATTTTTGATACTAGGAATTTAAATTACCACTAGATTTTTATTTTTGCTAATCTATATAAACTGTGTACTTTAATGGTTAATTTACATTATTCTTATATCTGGAAAAGTTGATTTTTGTGCTTGTGAATTTTATTATCTTATTGTCTTCTGATTTTTCTACAGGGGTCTTAGTGTTCATTGCAAATTGCGTTAACTTTTTTCTTTTCTTATACTGGGAACTGAACTCAGGAGTACTCCTTTTTATTTTTTATTTTGAGACAGGGTCTCAGTAAGTTTCCCATCCTGGCACGAATTTGTGATTCTTCTGCTTCAGTCTCTGTGTAGCTGGGATTATAGGCTTATATTACCATACCTGGTATGCATTAACTTTTATATGCTAAAAATATCAATCACTTCTATATCATGTTTATCCAATCTCTTCTCTTTCTTTTTATTAATAATTTTCCTTGGGGTGTAAGTGCTTTTAATTTTTACATCAAATCTGTAAATTAGTTCTTATTTTTCTGCCACATTTATATTTAGAAAATCTTCCCTCTTCTAAACTTCTAAACATTCTAAACTATCAATTATATGAATCTCTCTATATATATTTTCATGATTGGAGATTTACATTTAAATTCTTAATTCATGTAAAATTTATTAATTGTATTAATTGGGTCTAAAATCATTCTTCCCCTAATGATAATCAGCAAAACCAAGACAATTGAATATTTTTACCCTTAAGAGCATTGATCTATGATGTCTTTTTATAATATTAAATTATTATTTTAAAAATACAATCTAATTCTGGGCTACTTATTCCATTTATATTTGTCTTTTTTGTTATTTTTTTCTCTTGATATACTTATCTGTTCATTTTTCTCTTAGACATATTTTAAATATTGTATTTGTGAAGTTTGAAGATACAGAATTGAGAATATGATGACATTGCATTGAAACTTCAGATTCATATTGGGATATTTGACATATTTTTCAATATTTAATTTAGAAAATCAGATACATAGTATACCCTCTTATTTATTCAAGTCTTAGAATTATCCTTTATTATCTTCTCATGTGCCTACATGCTTGATTAAAAAAAACTAAGGCTCTACCTATTCTTAAGATCTGCCTATAACAGGCACACACTGGGTCAGGTTTATGGATAGGTCTTTCTATTGATATCATGCAGTCAGGTTCCTCTTGAGAAATTTCTCCCTCTCACCCCACACCTATATATATTTGTATTTATATAAAACACCTGTATAATTTTTTAATCTTAAATTTACTTTTGTAGTTCTGATGTTTAGAAGCCAAATGGTATTCAGGGTTGATGGGGTTGAAGGAAGATTTTCAGATTTCATTCATAAGAAAGAGGAGAGGGCTGGGCATGGTGGTGCATGGCTCAGGAGGCTGAGGTAGGAGGATCACATGTTTAAAGTTAGCTTGAGGAACTTAGGCCCTAAGCAATTTAGTGAGGAGACTCTGTTTCAAAAAAATAAAAAAATAAAATGGGGGTTGGGGATGTAACTCAGTGGTTAAGCAGCCCTGGGTTCAATCCCTGGTACCAAAAGAAAGAGAGAGAGAGAGAGAGAGAGAGAGAGAGAGAGAGGGAGAGAGGAAGGAAGGAAAGAAAGAAGGAAGGAAGGAAAAACAAAAAAAGAAAATGTCATTTGTACAGCTCTTGCCTATCATAAGTACAATCCTAAAAAAAGAAAGAGAGAGAGAGAGAAAGGAAGAAAGAGTGAGCAGAGTGGTTGAAGCTAAGGGAACAGTAGTAGTTGTCTAGTGTGACAGTGATAGGATTGGTGACACTGATGGGATTGGTGACACTGATGGGATTTGAGGCACAGTGCAACCCAGATTTGTGTTAGGGGTCAACACAGCACATCACAAAAAGCAGCAACAAAAAATAGTCCATCTCAAAATTCCTGTCAAGTTCAGGAGCCCACGCTCCTTCCCAGTGGTTGCCCAGTGAGAAGGCACCAATTTCTTCTGTGTGGACTGCAGGATTTTGTTTGTTGGGGTGTCAGGGCTCCAGGAAGGACCCACTCCCAACCCTGACCTATTATTCCTCCTCTACCTGCTGGACCAGATCTGAAATGTTTTTGAGAAGACTAAATATTTTTCTTTGCAATTAGAAATGAGGCTTGAAATGCTATAGGGAGAGGCCTCTTAAGAGAGTGAGGTGTAAATGACTAAGCTGCACATCCCTTCCTGGTCTCTGCAAGCAGTAGGGCAATAAAGGGGTGTGATTACAGGAAAGGGGAATGGAGGAAGCACCGGGGTAACAAGCAGCCATCACTCAGGTTTGCATTTCCTTCCATGACTGGATCTGTAGTACTGGGGACATCTGGAAAGAGAAGAGTACAGTGTGTGATGGTCACCCTTTACCTGCCAGATGGGGGCATGCGCAGGCTTTCTACTATATTAGCACTACTTTATATTCTTCAAAATGCAGATGCATACCAGCCACACTTTTCTTCTAGCAGGATGATCCTGCGGTAGAGGCATCTGAATTGACAATCAGTTCCAGTAAGTGCTGAGGGGGCTAGGAGCCTCATCCAGGAAAAAGGGGGAAAAAAGAAAAAAGAGAGCAAAGAAAGAAGGCCTGAAGTAGGAGGAGGAAGGAGTGCATAAATGGCTTACAAGTTACCAAATTGTCAGTATGTGGCAGTCTAATCATCCCTGCTGTGCAGCAGACTTCACACTGTGTGTCATTACCAAAGTCACCTCTGCTAAGGGTCATGCTGAAGCCTGTGCCCAGCAAAGGCCAGCTTAAACTGCATCTTGTTCAAGGCAAAATCTCCCATTTAATGGTTAGGGAGCACATACATCACACACCATTAAAACTGCCAGTTTTCCTCCCTTTCACACCATTAGTAGAAAATATATATCATTAAAGGAAGTGAGTTACAATGTAAAAATATGGTAATTCAGATTGTCAAATCACAATTGACAGTGCATTCAGGAGGCTGCCTTCCTGAGCTGTCTCCAGAGACCTTATATTTAGTGAAAAGACGTTTCCCAGAAAAGTTTTCATAAATATTCTCCATGGGGGGAAAATGTATATTTATCACTTCATATAAAAAGAAATCTAAAGCAAATGTTTTAGAAGCTGATTTCTCAGAAATTTCATGGGTATTTTAATCCATAGCTGGAAGAATTTTTCTTATCAACTTTATAAGAGCCAGGGAACCCACAATGTTATTAGCAGCATTATCTTTATTTTCTCCCCTCCCTGTCCCCCTTAGTCCTCCCTGCAGCCATACTGTATGCTCCACATCCTGATTCTGGTATCATGGAGGGTATTTTAGTCAGCTTTTTGCTGCTGCAACTAAATGACCTGACAAGTACAATTTTAGGACGAAAGAGGTTTATTTAGGGGCTCATGGTACCAGAGGTTCCAATCTACAGAAGACTGGGCTCCTTTCTTTGGGGCTTGAGATAAGGCTGAGCAGCATGTTCAGGCTCCAGTAAGCAGAGAGCTCAAGGCGTCACATGGGGAAGCAGAGCAGAGGGACTTCAGGTCAGATACAGAATATATACCCCAAAGGCAAGTCCCCAGTGACCCACCTCCTCCAGCCATACAGTTGCTATTAATCCCTAAGAGGGGATTAACTCACTGATTGGGTTAAACTTTTTATAGCTCAATCATTTCACCTCAGCCTTCCCAAATTGTCACACATGATCTTTTGGGGGACATTTCACATTTAAACCATAATAGAGGGTGTTAATCCTGTTTCCTATTTCCTGTCTTTCATGATGCTTTGACATCTTGGGCTTTGCTGACCTGGAGGAGACTGCCCTCCTCGGCTTAGCTAACTCCTAGAGAGAGCTAATGATGTCCTGGGAGTGCCTCTTTCCTATGCGGACCAATCAATCTAAAGACCAGCCTCCAACCTTCTCTTTGTCAAACACTTACACTTTAGGCTATCTCTCAAACCTAATCACACCAGGCAGGGTACCAGACACCTTGGGACAGCTCCTACACCCCAGGACCCACTCTTAGCTCTGCTTAGCTACCTGCCTCCTCATCCATTCCCTCCTTGGAAACCCACACTAATAGCTGTCTCTTACACCTTCTCCTGTCTTTCTCAGCCTTCTGACTAACACTGGTGCTTCCCCTTCTATCCGCATCCACGCTGTGACATGACTCTTTCTCTTCAGAATAGTGAGTAAGAAACTACCTTTTCAATTTCAAATCTCTTCTGATCTGTAGTTCTTGCTAGAACTGAATAATAGTAATAAAGTCTTCACTTCAAAACAAAGAGGTGGAGACAGGTTTTCTGAACCCACTCTTCAATGGCTCAGAGTGGTGGATTTAAGGATAATCCCTCAGAGTGGAGATGAATAATCCCATTGGGCCACTGCTTTCTCATATTTGGCCTCAGTTAAAATGAGACTTCTTCATGGTTCAGTGGGTCATGCTGCCTACTGTCTGAGGAGAACTGTACATTAATGACAAGCTGTGGAATCCAGCAGCCATGGGAGAGAAGTGTAAGAAAAACGAAATTAGAAAGGTTAAAGTTAGATAGGGCAGGACCACAGCAGTGTGGGAAGTTTAGTGAGGACAGAAGACTTTAAAAAGAACCAGATTTTGGCATTAGCCCTGGATAACTAAGTATATACACATTGGTTCTTGAATGTTTGATAATGTTTCCCCCTCAATTGTAACTCTATATCCATCTAATAATACAAAAAAATAACCAAATACTCTTAAAAACAAAAGAACCAGATTTGGGGAAAAGGAGAAACATTTATTTCAGGTGGAATGAGGTGGAGAAAATGTAATTTGAGAGAATTTCTCTTAGGTAGAGCACTGGGTCCTGATGAATGCCTTGATAAATGTGCTTATAAGTGAAAAAATGAGCAACATGCTTCCTCCCAGAGACACTGAGGTGAAAAATGCTGAGGTTCCTGTGCAGGGAGATTTCAGTGTCTCAGAGTGAACTGGCATGGGAAATGGGCAACAGGTACTCAATGTGAGCACACCAGAGCTGCTTTTTTTTTCTTCTTTCTTATATTTATTTATTTATTTATTTTTTGTACCGGGAATTGAACCTAGGGGCACTTGAGCACTGACCCACATCCCCAGGTGTGTTAATGTTTTTATTTTGAGACGGCAACTTGCTAAGTTGCTTAGGGCCTCCCTAAATTGCTGAGGCTGGCTTTGAACTTGTGACCCTCCTGCTTCAGCCTCTGAGTTGCTGCACCAGGGGTAAGTTTAATGGCTAAGTGGGTACAAAGGAGGGGCCATCAGAGAAGCTGTCTTCTAGAACCAGGAGGCATCTGCCCAGAATAAAGTGAGTAGGGGAGGAAAGGTGTTTTTAAAGAGGGTTCCAAGCAAAACAGAAGAGAAAATGAAACAGGGAAGTGGAACAGAAGAGAATGACCTTATCTCCCAAAGGGATATTTCATTTGTTTTCTTTCTTCTACCTTTGACAGCTGTGGCTGCCCCAAAGCATGCCTTGTGGCAGTTAGCACCTCCATCATGAGACAGTTTTAGAAGAGAGAGTAAAATGGGAGGTAGTCAGGACAAAGGGCCCCATCTAAGAGCTAGCGGGTAGAGAGTGATTGACAGGGCATACTCAGGGCCTTCATATGCAATGACCATGAGGCTCACCTGTGGGAGCAATTCCTTTGTCCCTCAGGTGGGAAAACTAAGAAATGGGGGTGGACACAGAAGGGAACTTGGAAAGAATTGCTACCTGTTTTGCAGATTTTAACCAATGACTTTGGTACTAAGTTTCAATCCTGCTTTGCATAGGTTTCAACCAATGATGTAGATGCATTTCTCAATGCCTGCTTTGCATGAATGTTAATTATGCTCATACCCCAAATCAATATAACCCCTGACCTAACCTCCACTTGAAGGTGTCCTGCTTCTAGGTGCCCCTCTACCTTGCGGCACCTCTGCTCTCCTTCCTTAAATAAATCCTACTCCTTTTACTCCCCCTTCCATGGTTGTCCATGGATTTTATTCTTCAAATTTGTGAGACAAGGACCCAGAAGATCAGTGCCGAATTCCTGGGGTGAATTTCCACCACACCAAGAGCTGCAACACTCAGCTTTTAGCTGGAGAGCTGCTAACACTATTTCGGCCTCAGAAACCTGCAGCCAGCCCAAATTCCCAGTTTTAGCTGGGAATTGCTACAAACACTAGAAGTGGGCTATTTTGGCTGCTGGAATCTGTAGTGGCCCAGACTCCATTTGCCAGCAGGAGCAGAGAATCCAGCCTCATCTCAAAAACTCCCACATCAATCAGACACCCTACAGCCACTCGGAGACTTTTACCTTGGCCTGGGACTCTTCAGTTTTAGGTGGGTCCTAGATGATGTCACTCCAACACCGTTCTAAATAACCCTACCCCTCTGCAGCCACTAACTGTCCCAAGCTCTGTGAGGAGCCCTGCCCTACCATGACTCAGCAGAAAGTCTGCCCTTAGCTGGCAGGACACTGAGCATGTGTAGGCCTGCTTTTTTTTTTGTTGTTGTTTATATAAGCAGGCTTGTCCAGATCCTCATCAGAACAATTTGTGTGCTGATTCCTGTTATGCTGCAGCATAAGTCCTAATAAAAACCTATTTCGGGTGGATTTAATTTTGCTTAATTGTGATGTCTGTCACTAAGAGATGGTAACACTGAGGTTGCTGGGAGCCAGAGAGTGGTGAAGAGCAACGGAGAACAGAGTTGACAGGAGCTGCTAGTTGTGTCTACTGGAAGAGTTCTAGGGAGCACCCAGCAGCTTTTGATTTCTGCTGCTAGGAGAACTGTGAGGAGGGCCCCTGCCACTAAGAACTGAGAGACGCTGTCATTCAAAGCTCTAAGCTGCTAAAACTCAATCCCTGCTGTTCAACTCCCTTCTACTCCACTGATCTGCCACCTATCTTTATGATATCCAAGCCCCACCCCTCCTGGTATCCCTTGCTTTGTTCTAGCTTCTGCATATGAGAGGAAACATTCCATTCTTGACTTTCTGAATCTGGCTTATCTCATTTCCGATTATGTTTTCCAATCCCATCTATTTTTCCCCCTTTTTTTAAAGAGAGAGAGGAACAGTGAGAGAGAGAGAGAGAGAGAGAGAGAGAAAGGGGGGGAGAGAGAGAAAAAGAGAGAATCAGTGTTATTTAGTGTTTCATGTGGCTTTAGTTGCTCTGGCACTTCATTGTGTATGTGGTGCTGGTGTGCTAACCTGTGCCCTCGAATATGTCAGCAAGTGTGGTAACTGCTGAGCCACCGCTCTACCTCCCAATTCCATCTATTAACTGCCATAATTTCATTCTTCTTTATGTATGTGTAAACTCCATCATATTTACATATCACGTTTTCTTAATTCATCTGTTTATGGGTACCTGGACTGGTTCTGTAGCTTGGCTATTGTGAATTACACTGCTGCACATGTTGATGTGATTGTGACACTATGGTATGCTGATTTTAGTTCTTTTGGATAAATACCATGGAGTGGGATAGCTGGGTCAAATGGTGGTTTCATTCCCAGACTTTTGAGGAATCTCCTTTCTTCTTTCCGAAGCCGTTGTCCTCATTTGCAATTTCCCCAATAATATGTGAGTGTACCTTTTCACCTACATCCTCATCAGTATTTATTATTATTTGTATTTAGATGATTGCCATTCTAACAGGAGTGAGATGAAATCTCAATGTAGTTTTTTTTTCCCCCAGGGCTGAGGACCGAACTCCGGGCCCCTTGCGCATGGTACACAAGCGCTCTGCCACTGAGCTAAATCCCCAACCCCCTCAGTGTAGTTTTGATTTGCATTTCCCTTATTGCTAGAGATGTTGAATATATTTTCATGTGTTTGTTGGCCATTTGTTTTTCTTCTTTTGAAGTGTCTATCTTGTTCTCTTAGGTTATTTATTTTTTGGTGATAAGCTTTTTGAGTTTTTTATATATTCTGGATATTAATCCCCTGTCAGAGAAGTAGCTGGCAGATTTTCTCTCATGTGCTATCTCTTCATGCTCTTTATTATTTACTTTGCTGTGCAGAAGCTTTTTAAGTTGATGCGATTCCACATTTACTCTGGTGCTTTAGGGGTCTTGTTAAGGAAGTTGGAGTGTTGAACCTATGTTTTCTTCTAGAAGTTGCAAAATTTCAGGTCTAATTCATAAGTATTTGATCCACTTTGATTTGACTTTTGTGCAGGGTGAGAGAGATCAAATTTCTTTCTATGCATGGATATCAAGTTTTCCTAGTGCCATTTGTTGAAAGAGCTATCTTTTCTCCAAAATAAACTTTTTGGCACCTTTGTCAAGTATTTGATGACTGCAATTATGTGGGTTTGTCTCTGTGTCTTCTATTCTGTTCCACTGGTCTTCATATCTGTTTTGATGCCAATGCCATGCTGCTTTTGTAACTATAGTTCTGTAGTATAATTTGAGATCCAGTTTTGTGATTCTTCTTCTAGCTCTAGATTGCTTTAGCTACTCTGGGTCTTTTGTTCTTCCAAAATAATTTCAGAATTTTTTCTATTTCTGTGAAGATTGTCATTTTGATGGGGATTGCATTGAATCTATATTCAACTGTTAATATGGTCTTTTTTGGCAGTATTAATTTCACCTATCCAAGAACATGGGAGGTCTTTCCATCACCATTTCTTTCTTCAGTGTTCTATAATAATTTTCACTGTAGAAGTCTTTTATCTGTTTGGTTAGATTAATTGTCAAGTATTTTATTGAAGTTTTTGTGAATGGGATAGTTTTCTCAATTTATTTCTCCATAGGTTCATATTGGATTTATGAATTTTGTTCTCTTATCCTGCTACTTTGCTGAATTTATTAGCTGTGGAAGTCTTCTGGTGGAATTTTTTTTTTAAATAAAGAGAGAGGGACAGTGAGAGAGACAGAGAAAGAAAGAAACAACTTTATTTAGTTTTTCACATGGCCTTAGTTGCTCCAACACTCAGTTGTGTATATGGTGCTGGGGTTTGAACCCAGGTCCTCATGCTTGCCAGGCAAGCACCGAAACCCCTGAGCCACCGCTCCAGCCCCTCTGGTGGAATTTTTTGGGTCTTCTCTATATAGGACCATCCTATCAGCAGAGAGAGATCTTTTACTTCTTCTCCTATTTGTATTCCTTTAACTTCCTTCTCTTGCCTGATTGCCCTGGCTGAAGTTTCAAGGACTATATTGAATAGGAATATGAGAGTGGCTACCCTTTTCTTGTTCATAGTTTTAGAGGACATGCGTTCACTTTTTCTCTATTCAGTATGATGTTGGCTTTGGGTTTGTCTTAGATAGCCTTTGCAATGTTGAGCTGATTTCCTTCTATCCCTAGTTCCTTGAGCATTTTTTAACATGAATTATGCTGGATTTTTTTTTTAAATCAAAGACATTTTCTGAATCAACTGAGATTATCATATGATTCTTATCCTTAATTCTACTCATGTGGTGAGTTACATGTGTTGATTTACATATGTTGAATTAACCTTGTATCCCTGTTATGAAACTCACTTGATCTTGGTATACTTCCTTCTTAATGTGTATTTCAATGAACTTTGCTAATACCATATTAAGGATTTTGCACTCAGATTCATCAGGGATGTGGGATATAATTTTCTTTCATTGATGAGTCCCTGTCTGGTTTTATATCAGGGGTGTATTGGCTTCATAGAATGTATTTGGAGATATTCCCTCCCTTCCAATTTCATGGAGTAATTTGAAGAAGACCAGTGTCAGCTCTTCTTTAAAGATCTGGCAGGACTCAGCTGAGAATTTGTCCAGTACTGGACTTTTCTTTGTTGGAAGGCTTTTAATTGATGTTTTAATTTCATTGCTTCTTGTTGATCTGTTCACGTTCTCTATGTCTTCCTGGTTTAATTTGGGCAGGTCATATGTGTCTAGAAATTTGTCTTCTACATTTTCCAGTTGAGTAAAGTATAAATTTTCAAAATACTTTCTAATGATCCTCTGGATTTCAGAAATGTCTGTGGTGATACCTCCTTTTTTCATTTCTAATTTTGTTAATTGGGGTCTTCTCTCTCTTTCCTTTGATTAGTTTGGCTAAGGGTTTATCAATCTTATTTGTTTTTTTTGAAGAAGCAACTCTTTGTTTCATTGATCCTGTGTTTATTTTTAATGGTGTATTAAAGTTGTACATTATGATGGGATTTGTTGTTACATATTTTTACATGCACACACTATAAAAATATAATTTGGCCAATATCTGCCCCAGCTCTCCCCCCTTCCTCCTCCCATCCTTGCTTCTGCTGATCACCCTTTGAATTGTTTATTAGTTATATATTTATTTTTACTATTCCCATTTGGTTGTGTGGGAATTATTTAACTTCCTAGAGGTGCAAAATATATTTTTACCTTCTCCCCTTAACCCTCCCTTTTCTCCCTACCATCCTTCCTTCCTTCTCCTTTCTCTACTCTACTAGACTTCCTTTAGTTCTTCTGTTAATTTGAATCTTATCTCTCCCTCTCCTTTTCCTTTATTTTACTCTAGCTTCTACAAATGAGAGAAAACATACAACTTTTGAGTTCCTGAGTTTGACTAATTTCACTTAGCATGATATTCTCCATTTCCATCCATTTACCAACAAATACAATAATTTCATTCTTTCTAATAGCCAAGTAGAACTCCATTGTATGTATATACAATTTCTCAATCCACTCATCTAGTGATGGGCATCTGGCTTGCTTCCATAATTTAGGTATTGTAAACTTTGCTGCTATAAACATTGATGTGGATGTATTGGTGTAGTATGCAGATTTTAGGTCCTTTGGGAAGATCCCCAGGAGTGGGATAACTGGTTCATATGGTGGTTCCATCACATGAGTTTTTTGAGTTATCTCCACACAGCTTTCCAGAGAGGTTGAACTAGTCTGCAGTTCCGCCAACAATATAACACATCTACAGGTGTGTTCCTTTCTACCCACACCCTTTCCAGCATTTATTATTGTTTGTGAACTTGATCTTTGCCATTCTAACTGGAGATGAAATCTTTTTTTATTGTATATGTTCTTTTCTTTTTACATATTTTTTTATTGATGCATCATTATAGTTGTACATAATGATGGAATTTTTTTTGTCACATATTCAGAGATGTACACAACACAGCAATACAATTTGCTCAATTTCCCCCTGCCCCCTCCCCTCATCCCTTGTCTCTCTTTCTGGGTCATATATTTTTCTGAAAATACCCAAATATAGTGACAAAATTCTTATACCTATGAGGAACTCTTTTTTGTATACATGATAGTAATATAGTAATATATACAGTGACATACTTAGAAATGCTTGGAGTGCACCTTATTTTAACTAAGTTCCAACATTTCCTGTTCTTCTCCTTTCCTATCACCCCTTATTCTTTTTTTTTTTAAAGAGAGAAGGACAGTGAGAGAGGGAGAGAGATAAAGAGAGAAGCAATTTTTATTTAGTTTTTCATGTGACTTTCATTCCTCTGACACTTTGTTGTGTACATGGTGCTAGAGTTTGAACTCAAGTACTTGCACATGAGAGGCAAGTGCTGTAACCACCAAGCCACTGCTCAAGCTCCCTTTAGATATATTTGACAAAGAATTAAACATTTACATTTTTGTAAAGGCATGCAGTGTAACTTGTTCTAATTCAGTCTCCATTATTCCCTCTCCCCTTCTCCTTTCTTGTCCCTCTACTGGTCTTTCTGTTGTTAAATATATCACTTATCCCCTGCATTTTTAGTGATTTGTAGAATTGTATAGTGATGAGATTCACTGTTATGTTCATATTTGGACATGAGCAAGTTAAGTCTGATTCCTTCCATTAACTTTCCCTATTTCATTCCTCCTTTCTCCATTTCCTGCTCCTTTGATTATTCCTTTGTTCTTTTCCTTGTTTTGGGTTAGCTTCTACATATCAGAAAGAACATTTGACCTTTGGTTTTTTCAATAGGTGTGTTTCATTTAGCATGATATCCTCCAGTTTCATCCATTTGCCAGCAAATGTCATAACATCATTCATCCTTGTGGTTGAGAAATTCTCCATTGTGTGTATGTGCCACAATTTCTTTATCTGTTCATCAGTTGAAGGGCATTTTGGTTGATTCCATAGCTTAGCTATTGTGAATTGAGCTTCCATGAACATTAATGTGGCTGTATCCCTGTAGTATGCTGCTTTTAGGTCCTTTGGATATATATCAGGGAGTGGGGTAGCTGGGTCAAATGGTGGGTCAATTACAAGATTTTTGAGGAATCCCTAAACTGCTTTCTAGAATGGTTGTACTAATTTTTAGTCCAACCAACAATGTATAAGTGTACCCATTTCCCCACATCCCTACCAACATGTTGTTCATATTCTTGATTATTGCCATTCTAACTGGAGTGAGGTGAAATCTCACCATAGTGCTAATTTGCATTTCTGTAATTGCTAGAGATGTTGAACATTTTTCACATATTTGTTGACCATTTGTATTTCTTCATTTGAGAAGCAGCATCTGTTTAGTTCTTTTTTCCCATTTATTGATTGGGGTATTTGTTTATTTGATGTTAGGGTTTTTAAGTTCTTTGTATATCCTGGATATTAAGGCCTTGTCTGTGATGCAGGGGACAAAGATTTTTTTTCCCATTCTGTAGATTCTCTCTTCACAGTCTTGTTTTCTTTGCTGTAAGGAAATTTTTAATTTGATGCCATCCTATTTATTAATTTTTCCTTTTATTTCTTGTGTTCTGGGTGTCTTGTTTAGGAAGTCAATTCCTGAGAGTTGGGTCTATTTTTTCTTCTAGTAGGTACAGGGTTCCTGGTCTAATTCCTAGGTCTTTGATCCACTTGGAGTTGAGTTTTGTGCAGAGTGAGAGGTAGAGATTGAGATTCATTTTATTACACATGGATTTCCAATTTTCCCAGCAACATTTGTTAAAGAGTTTGTCTTTTCTCCAGCTTAAGTTTTTGGCTTCTTTGTTAAGTATGATGTAATTGTGTTTATGTGGGTTTGTCTCTGTGTCTTCTATTTTATTCCATTGATCTTTATGTCTATTTTGGTACTAGTACCATGCTGTTTTTATTATTATAGCTTTGCAGTATAATGTGAAGTCTGGTATTGTGATTTCTCCAGTTTCATTTTTTTCACTAAGGATTGCTTTGGCTATTCTGGATTTCTTTTTCCAAATGAATTTTCTTGACTGATTTCTCTCATTCTGTGAAGAAGGTAATTGGAATTTTGGTGGGTATTGCATTAAATCTGTATAGTGTTTTAGGTAATAAGGCCATTTTGATTATATTAATTCTCGCTGTCCAAAAGCATGGAAAATCTTTTCATCTTCTAAGATGTTCTTCAATTTCTTTCTTTAGTGTTCTATAATTGTCATTGTAAAGATCTTTCATCTCTTTTGTTAAATTGATTCCCAAGTATTTTATATTTTTTTGAAGCTATTGTGAATGGAGTAATTTTCCTAATTTTTTCTCAGTATAATCATCATTGGAATAAAGGAATGCAATTGATTTGTGAATGTTGATTTTATATCCTGTTACCTAAATATCTGAATTTATTTATGAGCTCTAGAAGTCTTCTGGTAGAGGTTTTTGGATCTTCTAAGTATATAATCATGTTATCAGCAAACAGTGATAGTTTGAGCTCTTTTGCCTATATGTATCCTTTAATTTCCTTCTCTTGTCTAATTTCTCTGGCCAGAGTTTCACTGACTATCTTGAGTAGTAGTGGTGAAAATGTGCATCCTGTGATGTTTTCACAGGAAACGCTTTCAATTTTTCTCCATTCGTAATAATATTGGCCTTAGGTTTGTCATAAATAGCCTTTGCTATTGTTGAGGTAAGTACCTCTTATTCCTATTTTTTCTAGTGTTTTAAACATGAATTGCTGTGGGCGGCTCTAAATAGATACTTGGGCTTCAGTATGAAAGAAAAAAACAATTTGGAGATAGAAGAGAGTGCTCATAAGGCAACTCTAACCCGTCAGCTCTCACCAGAATACCTATTGTGTTAAAACAAGGGGTTTACAATTGTCTTGATTTAATCAGCTTATGAAGGGATGAATCTGTGCTTCTGAAAACAGGTGTGGGCCACAAAACTTGCTATAGGTTACTTAAAGGCAACTATTATCTGGGGGATCCACAACATTTCCCCCTTCTACTTTTGCTTAAGAGCCAGAAGCATAACTTAGGAATTTCTTATTATTGAAACTTTAATTATTTTCATCTGAATTGACAGACTGCTCAAATAACAAAGAATAGAAGAATTACAGAAAATCATTAGCCTGATTAGTCTCTACACATATGTAGAGAAAAATTTTAAAGGATTAACCTAGAAATACCACCTGCCAAGCTTTCCCATATATCAACATTTTCAAAAATAGGATTTTTAGCATTGGATACATCCAGTACCTGAGACTGTAATTTCAAATCATCTAAAGAGGCCTTATGAAAAGGATCTAGACCCAGTAAATGATTTTCAGTCTTTCCCCATTTACACTCATTGTAACAATTTTTTTTTCATGTGGCCTTTGTTGCTCTGAGACTCCATTGTGTCCGTGGTACTGGGGTTTGGACTTGTGTACTCACACATGCGGTACAAGTGCCATAACCCTGAGCCACTGCTCCAAGCCCCTGTAACAAATTTTTGAAATACAATATTGAGTGACTTTATACCTGAGATTGTAATTTCAAAATATCTAATGAGGCATTATGAAAAGGATCTAGACCTAATACATGATTGTTTAACTTTTCCACTTTTATATTCATTGAAAAAAAATTTGTAATACAATATTTAGTGACATTATAGTAACATTGCAATCTGAGACCATCTTAAGTCCTGAACTTGTTCTCCCAACCATAAGACAGAGTCCTTAAGTTTTTTTTTTTTCTTTTTAAAGTTCTGTAAATATTTTTTTCAGCCTTAACTTACACAGAGTCTCTTGCTGGGGGTTTTTGAAAGTCCTGTAGTATCTTGCTGATTTTCTTTTTTAAGTCCTGTAGTCTTTTTCTGAGTTTTTTGTTTGTTTGTTTTTGAAAGTCCTATAATCTCTTGCCAAAGTTTTTTGGAAGTCCTGTAAATATTTTTCAGTCTTACTTAACTTCTCACCATGCTGCAACCCATCTTTTCTAAGATCATTATGTCAATATGTAGTCCAGATTGTCCTATTGGAGCTCACAATTTAAACAAGAAATGTTTTAAAGCATTAAATTAACATAACATTGAACATTTATTTTAACACAAGGATTAAGAATACAAGCAAATACATTCTTTTTTGTTACCAAGTCTCAGTGAAATTTTTTTTCTTGAAAGTCCTGTAAATATTTTTCAGTCTTAATGTGACAGCTGCAGTAGAATCCTCCACTATCACCAACTACTTCTGAAACAGCTCTCTGTAGCGGAGTCAGAGAAGCCATTTATATCATGATTTTTAAAAGGATTAGTGGGGCAGAAGGTGATGGGGCAAAAGGCATAGGCATTTTGTATTTGGGAAAATTTGAAACAAAATGTTGTGTAAGTGCCAAATTATTCCCTGTTGTGTCCTGTCTGTTAATTGAAAATTTTGCCCTACCCACTAGTGGTAACCTTTGTAGTGGTAGGGTACAGAAGGCTTTCCACACTTGTTTTCCCCAGGAAAATGCAGTTCTTAACCTTGTTTTGGTCTCTTTTCTGGACACTGTTTCAGTCCCTGTTTGGATGCCACTTGCCATGGACAGCTATAAATGCTTGGACTCGTGTTTGAAAATAAAGAGACAATTTGGATGCAGGGGTGGCTAGGGAGAGTGCTTGCAAGGCACTCTAACCCCTCAGCTCTCACCAGAATATCTACTGTGTTAAAACAAAGGGTTTCCTATTATCTTGATTTAATCAACTTAAGGGATGCATCTGCACTTCTGTAAACAGGTTTAGACCACAAAACTTGTTAATCAAAGGCAACTGTTGTTTTGGGGGCAGGGATGATCATGTTGGCAATAATGAATGGGTGTTGTACCTTGTCAAAATCTGCATCTACTAAAATAACCATGATTCTTGTTTTTAAGTATATTTATGTGGTAAATTACATTTATTGACTTTCAAATATTGAACCATCCCTGCATCCCAGAGATGAATCCCACTTGGTCATCATGTACTGTCTTTTTAATGTGGTTTTGTATGCAGTTTGCCAGTATTTTATTAAGGATTTTTGCATCTATGTTCATCAAGTATATTGGTCTGAAGTTTTCTTTCTTTGATTTGTCTTTCAGGTTTTGGTATCAGGGTGATATTGGCTTCGTAGAAAGATTTTGGTAGGGATTTGAGCAAGATGGCAACCCATGGCAGAACTGAATGAAAAATCTCTCTGTGAATGCGGGACACAATGGTGGGAGAAGTGCCTTTCTGTGAGGTGAGTGAACAGCAAAATTTCTCCCTAAAGTCATTACTATGCAAGGAAGAAAGTTTAGTGACACAGAGCCATGGACAAATTGAGAGTATAAGAAATCCCAAATTCAAATTTTCCACCTCCAGCAACCTAGCTGGTGGGGTGGGGATTCGCCCTGGATGGGAGGAAGCTGCACTCACAAATAAAGACACTCAAGAGCAGTGAGCACTGAGAATGAGATGGCTTTAAGAGAGATAGTGAAATGTCTAAGTAGTCAGGACAAAGGGCCCCATCTAAGAGGTAGCGGGTAGAGAGCAATTGACAGGGCAACAACTTAGTGAGGCCTTAAACAACTTAATGAGATCCTGTCTGAAAATAAAAAATTAAAAAGGGTTGGGGATGAGGCTCCGTGGTTAAGCACCCCTGGGTTCAATCCCTGGTATCCCCCCCCAATAAAATATAATACAGTAATGTGTTTGTGTGGTTTCTATAATTTTTCTTGGTGATGATTTTTAGTTCATTTCCATTATGATAGAATGCACAGGAATATATATAAACACATATGTATATGTGTGTATATATATTTTTTTCTAAGGCTTATAATGTGACTTGGAATATGATCTATTTTGCAAACTATTCCATGAGCTGCTGAGAAGATGTTTGGGGTGAAATAATCTGTTGATATCTGTTAGGTCCATTTGATTTATAGTATTATTTAGGCCCAAAATATCCTTAGTGATTTTATGTTTGTATGACCTGTCTTTTGGTGATTGGCAAATGTTAAAATTTGTTTATATTGGTGTCTCTATGGAATTTAGTGTCATAATGTACTTTTTGTGTAATTAGGGGGCATTGATAATTGAGGCATAAATATTTACTATTATATTTTTTTGTTGGATTGTTCCTTTTATTAGTATGTAGTGGCCTTCTTTGTCTCTACTTGAAATCTGCTTTGGCAGGTGAAAATAGCTACTCCTGCTTGTTTTTGGACTCCAGTTTCATGGAATATTTTTTCTAACATTTTCTCTTCAGACTATGAGTGTCTTTGCCTATGAGATAAGTCTCTTGCATGCAGCAAATGTTTCTTATTTTTTAATCCACTATGTCAATCTATGTTTTCAATTGTGTTATTATAAATAGATATTTGCTATTTCCTGCTGTTTTGACTTATTCACTATATTTTATTTGGTCTTGATTTTCATTTAGCTAGTTGCACCACCTGTAGTGGAATGTGGGGTTATCATTTAACTTCAGCTCCAACAATAAATGAACTAGATCAGACATTGAAGTATCTCACGTGTCAACCACTGTGTTAATAATCATAACAACCTAACTGAATATGGATTACATAACCTATATAATTCTACCAGATAATGGAATGACAGTTCGTTAAATGATGAGAAAACTTGTTAGGAAGATAAGAGAAAGTTTCAAATATTAAAAAAGTGAACAGAGGAGAAGCAGAAGATAGGTAGAAGATGAAGTCTATAAAGAAGGAGGAGTAAAAATATCACCAAAAGTGATAAAATAGAGAAAGAGAGGAAGAGGGAAGAGGAAAATTTGGCCACTAGTGAAGGAAGAGTGTGAAGAAGAGCAATAAGAGGAATAAAAATCCAAGATATCAACCCATCTACAAACAAATGTAACATCAAAACAAATCAAATGCACATAATATTTTACTCTACTAAGTCAAACCAAGGCTAAATAATAAATGGGCCAAGAAGGGAGTAATTAAAATGAGGTAAAAATTATATTAAAAATATATTTTCAAACCTATCTATACCATGGCAATGCACAAGTGTGGGTGAACATGAGCACGCACGCACACACACAGACACACACACACACACACACACCATGCAGAATAGAAAAAAGATTAAAACAAAATGAAAAACAAAATGAAAAAAATTAAAATGAAAAAAAGGGAGGGGATAGGAAAAAACCTTGTTAGTGAGAAATAAAAGACTTGCTTCCATGGAGGTGATCAAACCTGTTGGCAATGATGGATGTTCATTGCTTATGCTGATGTCCCATTCTTTTAAATTTATTTCTGGGCTCTGTAATCTTGCATCAAGGTCTGGGGGTTGTTACGTCCCATGTCTTTTTATTTCTCACCAAGATGTCAGTCCTTGTGACCAGGAGCTGAAGCTAGGTACAATAGCTCTCAGCTTCCTGTCTCCCTGTAAAGGATGGGGTAGACTGGGGAGTCTTGTGTACTTCCATGGTGGTGCTGATGTAGAGTTCTAAATCAGAAGTTCCAGTTGCTTGGTTTGGCCTTAGCTGACCTTTGGAATTATCTGTGGATATTCAAGATTTGATCCATAATCAAAACAGGGATCCATAATCCCTGTTCCTGGGGAGATGCCAATCTCTGCTGGACATCTGGGTCTCAGGAGCATCCTGAAAATTCCTAAAATTACTTTTAGGTAAGAAGTCTAAATCCTGACAGGCTTCATATATTCCACTTCAATGGATGTGAATTACCCAGGATTAGACCTGGGGTGCAGACATGTCTGTTTGACACATTCCTAGTGTCTTCCCAGTTGTTCATATGGGATTCATGTACCGTAGACGGACATAACTCTCTCTTTATATTCCCTTGCCTGTATTACCCCAGGCACAGTCATCTCTGTGCCTGTTTAATCATGCTGGTCCAGGCACACTCTGGACCCCACAATAGGTAATTGCTGGGTCAGGTTGACAACTTCCTTTATGAATTCCCAATCTTTAACCATTTTTTATTGCCATTCAAGTATGATTCCCACAAATATGACTCCAATTCTTGTTGGACTCTCTGCCCCTTGGCTGAATGATGTTAGTTGCTTTTTACCCAATGACTTCTCCCACCATCTCTGTGTCAGTTAAGATCAGTTTCCCTCCTTATTCCACAGATTCCCCCAAGCCAAGTATATTTGCTGTATTTTGTCTCTCTCTGCATATGTTTCCCCTCCCCACTGCAGTGGGCTGACAGTGCAAATCCTACCACCAGCCAAGCTGGCACATCTCCAACATACTATTTCTTATATTATGTACAAGGCTTCCATTTTTCCATTTTTTTTTATTCTGCAGTACAGTGCTGAAGTTTGGTAAATTCTCTTAGTTGCCCACTGTGCTGAGGAGCAATACTCTCGCTTTTTAAATCTTGAATGGAGAAAACTGCTGGTGAGTGCACACTTTCTCTACTCCACCTTTTCCCTATCTTATTTCATATGATACCTTCCCCCAACCCCTGCTTATTTTTTTTAATCTCCTGTAAAGAAGTAGACATGAAAAGCACTCTTGGTATTCCAAAAGACTCTCCCCTTGGATGTCTAATTGCTATCTGGGGTCAATTTAGTTCTGGGAACTTAAGAAGAAGAGATTGACTTTCTTTCTAAGAAATGCTTGTACTCAATACAAACAAGACCAAAGGCTTGAGAATGGGTCTGTGAATTATAACATCATTTTCTGATTATAACTATTCCACAAAAGGGAGGAAAAGTGGGGGAAAAATCCCCTATGTCTAGGTCTTTATGAAATTGTGCCAGGCCCCTACACTGAGGGACTCCTACTGGATCTTTGTGACTATAGTCTCCAAGCCCCCTTGGCCTAATGACCCTGTCTCAAACATTTGAAGAAGGTAGAAAAGTTTGAGGCAGGACCCCAGAGCCTAATACTAACCTGGGTAGAGGAGACAGGATAGGAAATTAGAGAAAAGGATGTAGCTCATGATTGTTCTAATGCAACCACCACCTCAGGGTAACCAATAAAAGGTCCCCCAAATCCACCCAATGAGAGCTGATGCCTGGGTAAAAATCCAGTGTGAATATTGGAAGGAAGGCCACTGGTAAAGGGACTATCCTAACCGCTTCAAGGAAATCGGTTGGGCAGTGACCCATCTCATGCACACACCCAAGCAGAGTCTCCCATGGGAAAGACTGGCCTCTGGATTAAGGTGGTCAAGAAGACATCAATATCACATCTGACAGAATCTTGGGTAATTATGTCCATCTGATATCTTGGGCTTTCTTGGGTAATAAATCTTTGTTTCTAACTTTAAATGTGCTTATGTGCAGGTGCATATTTTATATCTACATGCATGTTTTTGTTTATTGTACTGTTTGCATTATACCAAATTGACCTAAAAACAAGTGAGGGTTATCCATCAAAGAAAACATGAACCCCAAATGCTTTTCAAGTTTCCTGTAACTTGGGAGAAATTTTAGGTAGATAAACAAATTTGATATTGCCAGTTGTGTCTTTATTAGCCAAGTATTCATCTACTTAAATTTTATAGAGCTCTGTTTTTAGGTAAAAATTGTTACATCCACATGACATAAAAAATGGCTAAATAAAGAGTGGGTAGTCAGTCTTGTCTTAGGCTTCAAAATTCATAATTATTAGGAATGGATAATTCAGGTAAATATAAATGAGACAATTGGTTAAAAAATAAGTGTCATTTTAAAGTAGGCCAAAATCCTGAAGTATTAACTGATAAATGTGCACTCAAAATGCTCTGGATTTTTTTTTTTGTACCAAGGATTGAACCCAGTGGCATTTGAACACTGAGCTGCATTTCCAGAATTTTTTTATTTTGTTATTTTGAGACAGTAAGAACTTACTAAGTTGCTGAGGCTGGCTTTGAGCTTGCTGTCCTCCTGCCTTAGCCTCCCTAGTCACTGGGAGTATAGGCATGTGCCACTGCACCCAGCTGTGCTTCTTAAAATCAATAAAAAGAGAATATATTTGGGCACATGTAATTCTATATGTAAATAATACAAAAAGAACTTAGCTGTTCTCATAAAGGGAATAGAAGAAGCATAAAATATTTTAACCTTATTGGGAAAAAGAATAAAAGTCAAAAGATTAAAAGTGTGTAAATGGTAAATCTTAAGAAAAAAAGCTATACGGTTTGCTAGTACTTTGTTGAGGATTTTTGCATCCACGTTCATAAGGGATATTGGTCTGTAGTTTTCTTTTCTTGATGTATCCTTGTCCCGTTTTGGTATCAGAGTTATGGTTGCTTCATAAAAAGTGGATGGGAGCATTCCCTCCTTTTCAATTTCTTGGAATAACTTAGTAAGAAGAGGTGTTAATTCCTCCTCAAAAGTGTGGTAAAAGTCAGCGGAGAAGCCGTCCGGTCCTGGGCTTTTCTTCTTTGGTAGACTTTTAATTGCAGACTGGATTTCAGTGTCTGTGATTGGGCCATTTAGGATTTCAATATCCTCCTGATTTAATTTAGGGATGCTGTAGGTGTCAAGAAATTATTAAGGAAATAATCCATCATGACCAAGTGGGCTTTATCCCTGGAATGCAGGGCTGGTACAACATACGCAAAACAATTAACGTAATCCACCACTTAAACAGAATCAAGGACAAGAACCATATGATCATCTCATTGGA